>CAJQUW010010325.1:0-123882 GCA_907163375.1 Prostheceraeus crozeri
TTCCCGATAGCAAGCCTAGGCCTACATTATAGGCTACGACTTGCTTATTACTTGACGCTTGATAAGCTTATGAATAATTCCGTGGGTTGGGGATTATTAAGCATAGACATTATCTACGATAAAGCCGAAGCTTGTGCCAGTACAGTGTAGGCCTATATGTACATTTGGGCATGTCTAGCAATTGGCCTCATTATTAGTTTTCTTTTGCTGAATACCTGCATAATTAACTGATAAATCGAAACCCATGCACCGGGACACATGCCCCCTAAAATTTAACAACTTTTCATGCCATTCCCCCATAATCTTAGTGATGCTCAAAATTTTTAGCCATCTCTTTGATTTGACAGAGACAAAACTTGCCGATGAGTTTTCAGCCCAAGCCCCTACTAAACATCCATAGACAAAGGACAGACAATGTCAACTAAACAGACATCATGAAACAATTCATCCAAAACCAAGCACGACGACTAAATTGTTTTTGGAAAGTTTCAATTGATTGTATTTTGATTGGCATGCGAACTATAGTCAATAGCATCATCAATTTTCATAACATTGTGTTTTTAGTTGAGTATGGTTCAGCTTCGAAGTCGGAATTTGCCTGTTTGATAAATGAAATCTCAATTATTTTAAAGAAAAAGAGTAATTGATTTAGATGTGAGTAGTAAGGAAGTGACAAACACCAGATAGCGCAAGATGGCCGCCATCGCTGACGTCCCCCCCTCTGGAACGGCAGAGTGTCGTGGTCGGCCGCCGTGGTGCTTCGGGTCTGAGTCCCTCCCCCCTCTGGAACGACAGAGTGTCGTGGTGGACTTGGGCGACCGCCAGGATTAGTCTTGAGGCTATAGTGTGTGATGTTTTTCGTGCAATCTGCTGAATGTTGGGTTGTAAAATGGGCTGTTTTGAGTGGAAGGAGTGGTCGGATGAGAAAACGGAGGCCAGATTCGGATTCAGCGTGAAATTCTGAATCGGTATGGTGAATTTGAACGCCATCGGAGAGAAAAATTTTCGCTGACGTCCCCCCCCCCACTGGACAGCTCGCTTCGATTTTGGCTTCCAGTGGACGGATTTTGTTGTGCCATAGCTCGTTTGAAAGCTAAGAGTGAGACAAATTCACTGAAAGAATCGGCTTGTTCCTATCTGTCTTCGTTTAGATGTGAGACGCCATTTAAGATTTTGGGACATTGGCGAAAAACGACAGAGTTAGAATTTGGGACGTTTTGGGCTGTAGCTTCAAAACGAAGCATCGGATTGGAAAACGGATTTCAGATTTGGAATCAGCTTGATGTTATTGTCCAATGAGGATCATCATCCAATGAGAATCAAGCATTTCTTTATAAATAGCGAGCCTTCCACAGTGAGAATCATTCCATCGTTGAATCACACGAGTGACGGACGCACATTTTCTCTCTCTCTCTAGTTCCCTGTTCTATTATCCAACTAAAATGGTAAGTCGCTACTTCCCTCCCTCTCCTCCCTTGAACGTAAACTTAATACAATCTTTTTTTTTTCATTTTCAGGCATCTACTCCATCTGCTGCACTAGTAGGACAAAATGGCGGTCAAACGTTACAAGGTTCGCTACGGTCAGATCATCTACAACTGAGGCCAGTGGAAGAAACAACCAAGGTACATAATCCTACACCGCTACAGCGTAAATTTAAACAAGTCTTGCGTTATGACGATCATAGCGTAGTACTCCAAACGGGAATGCTCCCTTCCACGGATGTCAAGATAATGCGCATTCAGTATGGGGACTACATACTGATCCCCGTGAGTCCGTACATTCGCCGCCAACTTGATATTATTGAGGAGTATGTGACATTAAATATGGACATTCCTACTCCTCTTGCTCAAGAGTGGAAGGCTAGAGATGACAAGGATACTCCCTATAGAAAGATTTGGGATGGTAATCACATTTGCCTACCGGTATCACATTGGTGTACTTACTATAAGAAGGAGGGAGATCAATCAATACCCATCAGATGTGATGAGCTCGGAGAAGGTACTTGGGATATCCTTTTCAAAGTGAATGGGCTATATTATGGTCGGCACAAGGATAATAAAATAGCCTCTCTCTCCATGCATATGGAATCCATCCTATATATTCTAAAACCACCCAACGTGGACGACATAATTGATCAAATCCTTAACAGCAGTGGTACGAAGCGCAAGTGGGAGAAGAATGCTGCCTCAAAACGCAAATCAAAGAAGGAGAATTACTAGTCCTTTCCTAACTCTACCCTATGACAATTCGCTTATGTGCTTTGAGTGTCGTAGACGTGGTCTTATTGGATACATTTTACTTCTTCGTTGCCATCATATCATTTGTGTATTTTGTCGTGAAAAGCATCGATGTAATTCTTCATTTTGTAATATGTTATAGAACGTTTCCTTAGATGTGTAATTTCCGTTTAGGCTTCTATCATCATTTTTATGTATTGTGAGGGTGAACCTGTACAGGAGCTCAGTGCTATTGCTATGAACAATTGGACATATCAGATTGTTAGTGTCTATCATCAACATGCCAACTGCGATCCCAATGTTGATCAATGGGAGAGAAAACACATTCATGGACTTAATCTGAAATATTTGCAAGACTATGGCTTTTCTTGTGAGAGTGCTCTTCTTATTGACTTTAAACGATGGTTAGCTGCTTTCAATGTTATACGCATCTTTTGTAATAATCCTGGTAAGGAGAGGAAAGTATTTCCCAATCTAATCATTGATGTTATTTTGCTCCCGCCTTGGGATAGTAGAGTGAATCAACATTATCATGAAGTCACGAAACGTTTTAAGGATTTGTGTGTTCCTATTTTGTCTGTTCGTTGTAGTAGCTACGTTCATAACCAATGCTTCTTTCCTCCTTACCTCAACACTGCCAAAGTCCTGTATGGTTATCATTGCTCGCTGTATGATATTTACCAGCTGTATCTATTTTATCTCTTTCAAACCATTGATTTATAATGCATGCTTGTTACCTTTATTCAATAAATGTTACTATGAGAAGAGTTGTTGTTTTCATGCAATGGATGGGTTAGATAAAGGGCGATCATGTCTTTCTCAAACGACTGCGGAACATTACGTTTTCATAGGCAAAGATTAATAGGAGCTGTTCAAGATTATGTGATAAAATTTCATAAAGATGAGACCGACATCGAAGCAGTGGTCGATGATGCTAGCACTCTATTTCTAGAGTTAATGAATACATTCTCTGATAGCATTATCATGGCGCGATTAGTTGCGAAAATTAAGTTTAGTCATTTTGGAAAGGAAGAGGTGGAAAGTCGCTCTTTCCATTTTGCTTCTTATTCAATGGAAGTGGTAGATCACCCCGAAGAATTTTTTAAAAGACATGATAAAAATTGCTGAACGTCTTAATGCATTTAACCATCATGGTAGCAGTCTAGTGATTGAAGCGATTTCAGATATTCACATTCAAATTTCTATAAAGAAAAATTGAAAATGCAGTGGTACTTGATTGTAGCACAACTGGTTTTCGAGCTATGTCTGCTCACTCTCGAAGTATATTCCTTCTGTACATGCGTCTATTATTTAGAAAAGGCTAGCAAATTCATATCTTCAAAAAGACTTGCTATAGACATCAGTAACGGTGAAACTATGTGTTGCGATGTATGTAAGCGAAAGGATGGAAATGAAAAGCGCATCTTCAAGAGATGTAAGCATGCTTTTTGTCAACGCTGTTTCATACGTAATTGCATTCAACTTTGCCAATGTAACCACTGTGATATTGCTCATTTCGAGTGTCACTTATGTCGCAATAGTTAGTACCTATGCAAATGTGGTAAAGATAGGTTTTAGCAAAGACTAACACGGAAAATGGCGAAACGTAAAAGTCAAAAGTCTTCAAAGTTTTCTTCAGCCATTCAAGCTCTCCGACGAATGAAAGCAAATCAGCGATACAATGCTATACGACATGCTAACGATAAATTCATTTGTGAAATTATTTCTCATGTGAGGAAGTTGAGGACGAAGAAATTAGCGCCAAAACAACGAAAGTTACTTAAGCGATATGCTACGAAATTGCGTTTCATCTCCAATCCTAAAGTCGCCCTTCAAAGAAAGAGGAAAACTCTAACACAAAAGGGCGGTTTCCTTTCAGCAATACTTCCAATGATAGCTCCTGCCGTGGGCAACCTATTGGGTAATATCTTTGGCTCTAAGCGTTAATTATGCAAATGTTGAGTCTCAAAGTAATAAAATGGATTTCAGACTTCAATGTGATAAAGTTCTGACTGTATCAGGTCCATCTCATGCAGGTAAAACTGTTTTCACGCTGAATTTATTGGATAAAGAAGGGAGTTGTTTAAGGAACCTATCAATCGAGTGATTTGGTGTTATGGTATTTATCAACCGTCGCTGTTTCAGGAATTGCAAAGTCGCAACTTTATTCGACATGAAGGAATTATTCCAGTGGATAAACTTCAGTCTAATGATGTTGTTGTATTGGATGATTTATTAAAAGAAAGTAAGAATTCAAAAGATGTTACAGATATGTTCACTCGCGCAGCACACCATAAAAGGTGTTTTATCATCTATATTACACAAAATTTGTTTCCTGATGGAAAAGAAGCTCGTACACGAAACCTGAATACACACTATTATGCTATTTTCAAGAATCCGCGAGATAAAAGTCAATTTGAAATTTTAGCGCGACAAGTTGCACCCAGAGGATCAAAAGCCTTAATTGAAATTTTTCAAGCAGCTACTGAAAAACCATACGGTTACTTATTCATTGACTTTACGCAAGAGTGTCCGGAAGAATTGAAATTTAAATCTTTTTGAGTGGTAATACCTAAGAAGAAACTATCTGTATCGCCACCCAACAAACGAACCTCTTTTACGAGAGGACATGGTTTTAGTATTTTATAGAAGAGTTGATACATTTCAAGCTTAGAGTAATCTAGTACATCTTGACCAATATAGATGGGCTTGCACAGCTCAACTTCAGATTTTATCATTTTAACACCTACAAGGTCCTCATCGATAATGTCTCTATCGATGAATAGAGGTGATGAGGTCAATTTGTGATACTTTTGATCATCATTAACTAGTTTGTAGTTTACGCGCTTTCTAACATCCTCCATCGTCTTACCAAATAGACTGTTGTTCTTATATTTATAAAAATCTTTTTCAAATTATTTTGGGCTAGTGCACGTTTCTGGCTGTTGCTATCAATATATGGTTTGAGGAAGGCTTTCTGTCTAAATTTAATAATGCGGTGAACTCTTTTTAAAATCATACCAATTTGTAAATAAAATTTTAAGATGCTAAAGTTGACTAGATAGTTTTCTTTATCATACTGGGTGAGTAAAAGTTTGCGGCAAGGCTTATAGTCGGGTTGACCGCATGATTCTAAATCTTTATGAAATTGTTTCATAAAGTCGGAAAACATATCTTTGGTCACTTCACCTGATTCGTGTGCGAGTGGAAAATCTACGGTTTTATTTTTAATGCTATTTGGATAAATCAAATCACTTCAAAATAATATCCCCAAGCACCTTCATCTGGAATTGCTAGTATGTTAGAAGGGTTGGAGAGATGCTGAATTTCACTATCATCTAACCAGCTAAACTCAGAGTGAGGGAGTGGTTTGGATAATGAACTACCATACAAATTATTTTGGTCATAGTACTTAAGATGGGTATGATCATTACCTACTGTTTCAGATTTTAACCTATGTTTATTTACAAATGTGAGACCACCGCGAATTCCTCGCTCAAATAAATTATACATCTCTGGATCTTGTAAGAGATGAATAGTCTCACCAGTCATTTTAAAGGCTGATTTAAAGGACATGGCTGGTAGACTGACAAAGTGGACGGGATCTAACTTATCTTCTTCTAATGCCACTCGTCGAAACTCCTGAAATACATCAGCCAGCAAAAATACATCTAACTTAAGGTAGGCAATCATATATTCACCAAATGTATGGCAGTCAAATTTTATCCATGCATCTTGTGCATGATCATAATCTTCGGTCTTACATTCTGCACCGCTCAAATCATTTTTAAATTTATCTATGAGCGGAAGAGAAGTCTCGCCGAGTTTACTAAGTGCATCAAAATATGCATATGGAAAGACTCCTTTCCGTGTGATGACTTCATCGGTTAGATTTGGATATTGTTTCTTAAGATTTTGTGTTAGTGGAAGAGACTTTAGATTTTGTACGAGAGAGGCCAGTGATGCAGTCATAAATTGGTAGGAATCTAAAAATTTTATATCAAAATAGACCGTCTTATTTTCTTTAGTTTTATCGACAGGCACTTTTGCTGTCATGGCCATAAACTTCTCTCTCGTTTGTGCTATTACATCAAGCTTCCACTCTTTCATTTGACCTAAACCTCCTTTTATTATCATATGGCTGTCGTAGCCCTTGAAATTATGGAAAATGACGGGTAATGTACGCCGCTTCATCCTCAGCGAAAAATTACATTTTGAACAGAGTGCGTTTCTAAATTTACCAGTGATGTGATCATGGTCGCGCACTTTCTTAATCTTATCATCATCAAATGTTTTCCTACATTTGGGGCAAACGTTGCAACCATCAAATTTTGCTTGATCATCTGCTGTCATATGCAATGATCTGCGATAGAGTTCACCATCATACTTTTGTTGAAATTTTACAGCCTGTTCGAGGAATTGTAGGAATTGGTAAATACAATCCTCACCTTGCCAGACGTACATTTTATTTTGCCTACTCCTAAAGTGATCATGCCATACTTCATAGCAGGAAATGGCTGCTGGTCGATGGATGTTATCATCGATATAACATTCGATGTCAGCATAGATGACACGAAGAGGACTTAGTTCATCGCCATTCTCTCTATATGAAAACTCCTTATCTTTGGGCATGCGTTCCATTTGCAGTTTACCTCGCTTACACCATTCGTAATGAGTTTCAAATTTAGTTTTCCTCCTAAAGTGGCGAATACATCTGTCGCAGTAATATAACTCTCTACTAGAGTTTTCTAAGTGGTGGTATAAGCGAGAGATTTTGGGAATACCGCAGTAGTGCCATTCCTCACTATCATCCTGTTTTACTAATAACAGGTTTACTGTACGTTCATAACAACTCGAACGCGAGTTGTAGCGCACACCCTTCAATCCTTTTTCCCAAACATGGAGAACTATTTTAATGTTGTTCAATTTTTCAAATTTTTCTATATCTTTAATTTTCATATCGTCACTATTACAGTCATCGAAGTTTAATTCATTCTCCACTGCCTATAGCTGTATGTGCGATTTCGATTCGCATTGATGTCATTATAGTGGAGAATGGAGAGGACAGCATATTTAAAACATTGCGATTCGCAATCGACATTGATGACTGCTGTTTTGTTTTTTAAATTTTTTGGAAGTTTAAAGGAGCCTCGACCACTATGATTTCCTAATAAACTGATTTTAAATAAGGCAGACTCAATGCCGTCAAAAATGAGACCGCTATCACGCTCGTTAAATTTATCAATATTTAATTTTAATCCTTGGATGTGAAAATTTATCCAAGACTCATAGTCTACAACCTCGGTTGCAGGAGAGGAGGGTATGTGAAACTCCAACCTCTCTATTATTTGTCCAGTATGGTGGTCGATTTTTACTTATTTTATTTTAAGATAGATGAGCGCCTTCATCCTAAAATTGTCTAAATTGTTGAAGAGCGCTTCTATCAATGATGAATTTTGATGAAACCATTCCTCAAAGTTAGCAATGGTTTCTGAGGAGTCCATCTGGTAGTTCCTCACTAAATTATTTATGGACACTTCAGTGAGTCGGATAGAGGAGGTACCGTTGGTGTAGGTATCGTTCGTGTGTGTATGTTGAAGTCTGTGCGAAGATAGTTCAAAACGTGTCTCGAAAGACTGAGCGCACAAGTCGCAAGAAAAGGAGACGACGTTAATAGAATCATCCCCACCTTCGGAGATTGATGCCGGCTTAGGTCGACAAACACCTCGCTTGATGTGTCGGGTGAGATCCCATTTCCTCGTGAAGATGTGCCCACAGTCAGCACATTCCCACTCGTTGCCATGTCGTGACAGTTCTGAGGTGGAACTCACATCACCTAAAAGAGAAATCATTCTATCATCTCTGTTCAAGCCTCAGTGTATTGTTACAACCTACCTTGACTCAATAATTCTAAACTTTCCTCGAGAAGGGAGGGCGTTGGTGATGAAGTTGATGCCTGAAATTGAGGAAGATGCTATTAGCCACACGTTTGAGGGAGATGAGTGAAGAAATTTTCAACTTACCATTCCAATGAAATCAAGTTTAAGGTTGATACTTCAACAAGATAGAGACTTCACTCAAATTTGGAATTCACTTGTACGCCTCAAATATAGAATTCGCTAGAGAATACTTCTCTTATACGTCTCAAAGACAGAGTGAAATGATACGAATGTCACTTTGCATATATACTTTCATATTCATCATTCATTGGCTGTTCATTCTGATTGGTTGCTTGTTGATACTTAAGAATTAGAAAACATTTCAAAGTCATTATTCACAGTCAACATGACAAGCCCTCCGACAACACCTAATACAAAATTCTCTTCTCCATGCTCAACACCAAAGGCGCTCGTTGCACCAAACGCTCCAACGAAGGGAAAGGTAGAGAAGGTGTACCGACTGGACAATATCAGAAAGTTATCATTACCAGCGGATGAGGAAGAGGAGAGTGTATGTGAGAAGGAGTGTCCCGACTTAACAGACGTGAGGTGGAAGTATCTCCAGTACGATGCTGACGATGTGATGGAGATCACCAGCACGAAATTCCTCCACAATTATGGGAGTGGTACACCCCTAACTCCCAGCCACGAACTATGGCAGAGTGGGAGTATATTGACAAAGTGAGGCTCTCAGTGGAAGAACGATTAAAGCAACTGAACTGTTTTTGTTATCTATGTGAAGTCAGACTCTGGGACGATATTGACGATGAAGACCTTTTGAAATACATGCCATAATAAATTTTTATTTCGTATTATCTTTGCTTTCATACTGACTTACTTGAATGGGTTTTCAGTGGATGATTTAACCATGTATACTTTTTCATTTGGAAATAGTAGCACGCTTAGTCTAACTTGTAAATCTTATAACATTTCATATGGGCGATGATGGTAGTTGAAATAGTGTTAAATAAAATTAAGATAGCTTACATGATACAGGGATAGCAATCGACTGCGATCCATGTGTAAAGAGCTTGTTAGATTGCGGAAGAGAGAAATGTGTTATGTTGCGTGTGGCGCGTGAGTGTCCTCCCATTTCATTCCATTCATCAATTCATCTCATTGATAGAGACAGGTAGAACTCATGGTTCTCATAACGTAAGCAATGGAAAGTTTTAGGCAACCTTCGACAGTTGGCTAAATGTCGCCCTGGCGCGAATGCATACTACGTTGAGACAGAGGCAATCACTTGCAAACATGACGCAGAGAGGTTTAACAAGATTGACCATTGCCGAATGTCCCTTGCGGTATACATAGCTACGGGTTTCACCGCCGCCCTTTACAGGAACGCCCGTCGAAAGGAAGTATTACACCGAACTTCATTTGCAACGTTCAAGTTGACTGATAGCAGATTCAACTTAATGATAGTATTCGCCAGTCCGAAGACTGCCCAGGGCAAACCGCGTGGAGGTTCTATCATGTCTTGCCCCATGGTGGCCCTTAAGAGAGCCGTTGGTTCGTTCTCGTCGTATCTGAAAATAGAAGGAAAAATAGATGAAATTATATTCAAGTGATAGAGATGATATTAACTTACCATAAGAGAAATTTAGCCGGTTCGTGACCCCTTCGATGGTGGTGGCTCAGGCAAGTACTTGGCCGGCAGTTTTCGCTTCCGGTGGCGCAATTCTTTGATGTCGCCATCATGCTTGATGGAGACATGGATACAGCGGATCTCCGCCATTGCTCCCTCGTAGCATTCGAACGTGCTGTCGACATCCTCACTTTGCAGCAGAATGTCATCAACAATCCTGCTGTTGATAATTGGTAGGTGGAGTGTTGTTCTTCTCTCCTTGTGCTGCTCGTTCTCAACCATTTTCATTTTTAGTTGCTCAATCTTGAGCTTAAGCACCCCTTCTTGTGATTTTAAATTTTTAATATTTGCTGCCTGCTCTTCAACTCGCTTTTCACTTTGCAGTGCCCTATCCCGAAAGCCTCCAAATTTATGACCTGCGTTTTGAGGTTCTTGATTTCCTGGACTTGAGCTTTCAGGTTAAAATTTTCACCTCTCAAAGTCTCGCATTCGTTTCTAAAGCGACTCAGCTCATCTTTCAATTTATTGAGCGCAAACTCCTGGCTAACTTTGGCAGCCTGATCGTCCTTATTCCAGGCTAAAGTTTGGGCTTTAATCCCCTTCAATTTTTTCGGGAAGATTGGCTGATTGGCTTCGCTATTCCTTTAACGGGCACTACAACCTCCTCAGAGTCGGACTCGTCTGAGGTGTCTGAATCACTGCTCAGATCATTTCCTGTAGTCGGAACAGCAGGATCGGCTGTTATTGCATTCTGCAATTCTTCATTTCCTGTAGTCGGAACAGGAGGATCGGCTATTACTGCATTCTGCAATTCTTCATTTCCTGTAGTCGGAACAGGAGGATTTATGATATCTGCAATTGCATTCTGCAGTTCTTGATCCAAATCGACCAATTCAAAATAGGGGCTATGATTTTGCCTATGTCCGAAGTTGTATAATTTGCGAACTTCACAACTGGACAGTTCTGATGCCTCTCATAAAATTTTTCGTGCTGCTTGCCTCTTAAAAACTTTTGGCAATGTGTACAGCCGGAAACAACACCTTTCTCAACATGAATGTGAGGCGTGTTCTTATATTTGTTCAAGTGGCGTTTAAACTCACCACCTCTCTTCACTTCACCACAAGTGCACTTTTTAAACAGAAATTTTGAGTTGCCTCCCATATTCTGTAGAAGGAAAGATAAAATAGAATTACTGACAAGTAACATTGACAATCATTTTAAAAATACAACTAATATGTCATTCAATACTTGAGGATAGACAAGCTAGGCTGATGAATCCGTTACAGGCATTACTCAGAGGGGATCTTATCCCGACTCCAAGGCCTCGGCCCTCAAATCCAACCTCCCGCGGACAGAGCGTGCGTCATATCACTGTGTTGGTATTCGGACCCCGATTTTGACATGAAAACCGGTGGAGTTATTTACATCAGGAAGCAAGTCTCGAGCCGAAGCTCGCCTCTGACAACTTTATAAAGGTCTTTATTGAAATCAGAAGGTTTGAAAACCCCGAAAATTGCCAAAAATAGCGAATTTAAATTTTTCAAATTTTTAGCACTACTTATGAAATTTTATAAGTAGTCTGTCACTTAGGGCAGGTCAATAGCGACCGAACATTTTTTGAATCAAGTCAAACGGACTTGTAGAAGCAAAGTTACAAACCTTTAAAGTTTTGGAGTCTTTTATGGCCTGGAGACGAAGGCCATCTCCTGGCGAACCTCTAAGTCTGACGCCTTAGCTGATATCAGCAATGAAATTTTTGGAATGTCCGAAGCTATCATCGGAGCTCAGAGAAACGACCTACCTTTGACAATCGTTCTCGTCTTAATGACAAGTCTCTCTCGGCTCCCAGCTTATATAGTATGTGGCGATCAGCTGATGACGTAATACCCATCATCCAAACACTCAAAACCCGTCTATCTCCGGTTCTAGTGCTCCGATTGAGCTGGAAATACACCATTTCAATGTAGAATTTGACGCTGAATCCGAATCTGGCCTCCGTTTTCCCATCCGATGCTTCGTTTTGGCTCCACAGTAGGCAGCCATCGCAAAAATGTTGAAAATTTTTCTCGCCGATTGACTTCAAAATCGCCGATTGCCTTGAAACTTACCATACAGATAGAGAATTTCACGCTGATTCCAAATCTGAAATCCGTTTTCCAATCCGATGCTTCGTTTTGAAGCTACAGCCCAATAAGGCCCAAATTCTAACTCTGTCGTTTTTCGCCAATGTCCCAAAATCTTAAATGGCGTCTCACATCTAAACGAAGACAGATAGGAACAAGCCGATTCTTTCACTGAATTTGTCTCACTCTTAGCTTTCAAACGAGCTATGGCACGACAAAATCCGTCCACTGGAAGCCAAAATCGAAGCGAGCTGTCCAGTGGGGGGGGGGAACAACCGAAAATTTTTCTCTCCGATGGCGTTCAAATTCACCATACCGATGCAGAATTTCACGCTGAATCCGAATCTGGCCTCCGTTTTCTCATCCGACCACTCCTTCCACTCAAAACAGCCCATTTTACAACCCAACATTCAGCAGATTGCACGAAAAACATCACACACTATAGCCTCAAGACTAATCCTGGCGGTCGCCCAAGTCCACCACGACACTCTGTCGTTCCAGAGGGGGGGGACTCAGACCCGAAGCACCACGGCGGCCGACCACGACACTCTGCCGTTCCAGAGGGGGGGACGTCAGCGATGGCGGCCATCTTGCGCTATCTGGTGTTTGTCACTTCCTTACTACTGATGTGCGCAATATTCAAATGGCAGCACCTTACGTACTTGAAAATACGTACAAGTTTTCTCATTCATGAATAAACTAGCAGTTGAATGGAAATGCCTTGAAATTCTGCCGTTTCTGAAAGCTTATTCAACTAATATGCGCCTGATAATATGGCATGCATGCACACCTGAATTTTATTTTCAATGTCAGTAGCATTTTAGAATTATTCCATAGTTATGCTATGGTCGAAAAACTCAGGCATGAAAAGTGCCCTTCTGATTTGTGCCCTTGACCCTTTCATCGTCTTCCGCCGTCCCTGCTATTAGGCCTAGGATATAGTTTAATTAGATCTGGTCTGCTGCACAGAATATAAACTTACATGTACTGGTAGTTATTTTATATGCTTGCTTAATAAATTATGTAGGCCATTTCTGTATGATCAGTTAAGTCTCACCGTAAAAATTAACAATATAGGCTATACAGTAGACTGTAGTACATGATAAGCCTAGCCTAAATGTTAGATACGGGTATTACCACAAAACAAAACTTTCAGTTATGTGCTAAAATGTTTTCTTTTCATGATTAACCCAATTAGACAATGAATCATGAGCTTGATGATCGTCAGCCAGATGGCTACTATTCCTTCTTTTCTAAGAATCGTGACTGACTGGCTCTTCTCGAGAGAATCAGTCTACAGCTTAGCGCTGTGACTGGGTGACATTAGCAATGCAGTAGTAGGTTAGATAATGAAAAATGTAAAATAGTGTCGAAAACAATAGCACGAGACCGAGAGAGAAAATAATGGACTTACACAGACTTACTGCAAAAGTTCTACTTCGTCTTTTAGGTTTGAGCTTGGGTTTGACACCCAAACCTTGGGTCCAGAATCCAAGCAGCAACCTTGTTATCATAAACAAATGAGTTAATTCTGCTTTTTATTTGTTTGCTATATTCATAGCCTGTCAAGTATGACATAATTAGCTTCATCCCACGCTTTGCGACATCGTTTTCACTTGAATGGGATTGTGCTTAACAGATTAAGGTGAAAATGATAACTTGGCAACTCATCGACAATCTTAGGCTGTCAAAATAAGTGAAATTTTGAACACCAATTAAATTATGGGAGAAGGGCATGAAAAGTTGTTCATATTTTAGGGGGGACGTGCCCCGGTGCCCTACCCGGTTCCGCCGTGCCTGCGCTCTGTACCATTTTGGACACATGACTAAGACAGAAGCCAAAACGTCGTGCCACGCTTTATAATAGAAAATAGTACCCGCCGGGGTTTCGACGCGAGTTTGTAGAGACAACTCTACAAAAGTAATCTGTGTCATGAATTACAAAAACGTTTCCACAAAAAATTAATAAGACTTAAAAAATACCTATTAATTAGTTTTTGATAAGCAAGAGATGACAGGTTGAAGTTTGCTCCTCGAGAAGTTCAGCACGCTTAATATTGTTATTACCATTGCTTAAATACTGCCTACCAGGATAAAATGTTTTGACTTAATAAACGGTCTTTTCATAAATAAATGAGTTATACGTACACTATCCATTGATATTTTTACGTCTTATTTGTGAGGCTTAGGAATAATCTTGTACAAGCACTTGATAAGCGTTCCTTCATACACATTAATGATTTAACAATATAAATGTTGGTTTGACTGTTGATTATTTTCCGGTCGATTAATTGAATACCTAAATAATAGAAATGGACAGCACTAAAAGCACCCATCGCTGGCACTTGCACCGTCGAATATTCTGAGTCGTTGAACCATTCACCGCCGCCGTCAGCACAGCCACTACCAGAAACTGCGGTCGACCGGGATAGAGTTTGCTGCTGCGAAGGCCGATACGGATGGCGATTGATGGCGTGAGGTTGAGTTTGCAGCCAAGATCTGCAATTGGACGGCGCCATAAATTGAGTAGTTAGATGGTAAGTGAGGCTGGAGATGATAGGAGGCACCATAGTGTCGAAGTTGATGGGGTTGAAGCTACGCTCCACAATTCCAGCCTCGCCTCCGCCACCTGCCGTCTTGTGAACAAAATACTGGAGCAGTTACACCACCTGCTCGATGATGTCCGTGGTCAGGAAGAGCTCTCTCACGTAAAGGCTTGGATTCAGCCAGACGTCCCAATATGCTTTATTAAAGCACCCAGCGTCGTAAAATAGCGCCGTTGTTTAGTCATGTTGCTACGATGATAGCCTACTGTAGCTGACAAAAAAATTAGGCCATTAATTCGTCGAATCAGCGTTGCCATATCTGAAGTTGGTCCAAAACGTGGCCCAAAAATTAATTAATTACGAGTCTAGTTAGGTCGACTGAGGTTAAATGCGTTTTCTTATTTGCTAGAGCGGCAGCCGATCAGAAAGATGCATTGAATTATAATTCTTGAAAATACTGGCACTAGCTGAAAGACCGAAAAAGTGTGAAAAATGTTTGAAAAAGAATTGAAGTTTTGTTCTCTTTTTCTGTAATTGGTTTAGTGGATCACGTAGGCCAAATTATTTTCCATTGAGTTAGAAAATAGTACATTGATGATATAAAAACCATTCCTGTGGTGAAGAAGCGATTCTCAACGGAAACCCACTTCTCTCAGTGACCTCAAATAAGACGGTAATCTAATGGCCAGCAGGGCCAGCATGGATTGTCCCTCTATTCCTGATGAAGGTTAAGAGCGGTTGGCCGACTCTTTTCCGATCCCAGTCTTGGACCAGCTGATTTATACGACGTTTCTACCATCGAAATACTAAAATATGGGTATGATATACATATAACTTCCAACAGGACTACAATTTCTCACTTTAAAAGCTAAAGAAAACAATCCACATTTTCTTGTCTGATGGAAATCTATAGAAACACTATATTGATATCACTATCACTTATCATTGCACTTAGAGACACAACACTCCACCATGGTGGTGGTCAAATTCTTTGACCGACGATGAGTGGGTGACATTTGCTTCCGACGTGTAGTCAACACACATTTCAACGCCTAGCTGTAGCCTCTGCTCTCCATGCAGTCAGTAGCGAATGATTCTATCTTTCCGTCGTCCGTGATGACGTCATTACCAATTTTGTTTTCGGCCGTTGTGCGATAACGGCGCTACTTGACATGATGAGAGGTGTCCCGTTCAACTCGGGAGTTGAGAAAGAGTCAAAAAATCGACCGAACTACACCTGATGGCATCACTCGCCGATAGCACTTCGTCACATTGGTATCAAACACCACCACACCTTGGCAGCTGATCGCATCTCCATCGCCTCGCCTATCTCCTGCGAGCGGTTCAACAGTCACGACCCATTCCGTAACCATAGAGATGTGTCAGAGATAGTCAGTGAGACATGACAGCTCCGTCGTCACGCAAATCACAAAGTCCACCTCCCATTTGAAGGTTCCATGAAGGGATCGCCGTCCATGTTGAATTGTAGAGGGTGAGTAAATGCAGCACCTCCGCCAGTGAATTATCCCTCGAGGTGCAAAGAGTGCGGTGCTAGCGGTAGTCTCATAGTGCCTTGGTGACCCCATAGTGCAGTGGATATATTTCGTTTACCGGCTGCAACCGCTTCTCCGCTCAGTCCATACTGAGGCGCGCCCCTTGGCCGCCGATATTGTCGCTGTAAAAGATGGACTCGACGCCAACCTTCTAGTCTTCGTCGCCATCATCACCCAGTTGGATGAGATTGATGAACGCAGTGACATTGCTGGAAGCCGTATGCCATCTTAACCACTGAGAGATATGCCACACATCCACTCATATAACCAAGGTTCTGATGGTCACCTAGGATCACTCGCAGCAGCAGAGACGGTGTGAGTCGACAGAACCATCACTTGACTGAGAGAAAACCCTTGATCCAAACTAACCTATTCAAAATATACGGAGGATCACGAATGTGATATTTGTATTTTCACATACCGGTGTGACTAAGCGCCACCGCTTTTTCCTCAATCACAACGATGCTTTCAAACTCCTATTCGTATCACCATGCCCATTCACCAAAAATTGTGCGAGAGCCACATCACCTTCTTTCATGCGATACCTTCTTTACATAGTCCTTTCCTCAATCAAAAGCTCCAATAAAAGTCCGACAAAGCTCGAGAAATGAGAAACTTGTAACCAGACAGTTATTAAGTGGTTCATCCCTCCTCTCGGTGGCATCGCAAGAGGCCTGATGTTAGGAATGGCCTGCTGTTTATTAGAAGTAGACCTTATCTTCGTTATAGTCGCACAGCATTAATATCGGGCAATCAATACTATTCAAGTCTACTTACCTGCGGAAATCGTTTCATCGCCGATGAAGCATACATATTTATTGCGTTCGTGACATTCCTTCTGATATATTTGGCACCAAACCAAAGGCAATCACCGACTTTTATAAATGCTGGAATAAAAAGTCTGTAATATTATCATATTAAGCATCTTTCCATTTTGTAGCAAAGTGAAGAAGTAAATGAATGTTTTAGGTACTGCCACACCACTAATAATTTCAAGCTCATAATGTGACATTTCTATGCATGGAGTAATGTTTCTATGTGAAATGTCTTCCCATAAATAATTCCATTAATCATTCATCCATTTCCATGTTCAGATATTTCTAAATGCATTAGCGAGATATCCGATATAATTAAATTCATTTTAATCCACTAAGATTATTGACATGCACGATTTCAAATTTCAAAAAAAGCCACGACCGTTTCGGGCTGAGGTTGTGACTTATAACTCAGATCTCGTGTGATCACAACTTAGATCTCGGAGTCCTACAAGGACTCCAGGAGATCCAGTGCTAACCTAAGGATGTGGGCAACACCAAGGAATGCTGCTTTAACCAGTTGCGGCCTATCTTGGTCGCCTGAGACTTTCACTAAGTAATCATCCTATTTGAGAGCTTAGGCACCTAGTGCCCCAATCACAATCAGGATAACTTCAGCTTGTGGGTTCCACAGTCGCTTGACTTCAAGCCCGCATGTCCTGATATTTTGATATTGTTTATTTCTACTTATCAGCCGTGTTTCTATGATCAGGCACTGCTATATCCACTCCATGAAGGATATGGATCCGCTCCTTGTGATTTCATAAAGGGTTAAGAATTCCAATATGCATAGTCGTGTGCCTTTCCGCAGTCGATCCATGCCATCGCTAAGTTCGTGCGTCTTCTTATGTTGCCTTTGGTGATGGCTTTATCAGTTGCAAGTTGATCTTTTGTTCCCCTACTTCTTGATCTGGCACCTACTACCTGACAACACCTCCCAGGTCGTCGGTAGGCAGCTAATTGGTCTGTAATTATAATATTATAATGACAATGTGTTTATTTCAATAAATGGGAATCTCAGGTGACAGTGTAAATGACAGACATGTAAAAGTATGCAGAATTAAATAAAAATTTCAAATTAAAGAGACGGTAGGCATAGCGACGGAAATAATGGGAGCGCCTAACTGCTGAACACGGAGGCATGCGGAAATGGGCAGAGTTCGACAGGCGAAGTGGAAGAAGAGCATGTAGAGGGTGATCAGAAACCACACATTTGCGAAAAAATCTCCGAATGATGACATTCCTTTGACTTTGATAGTCAGGCATGATGTTGCAAGAACAGTCATGTACAGATCATGTACTGAGCACGTCTTACAACTCTTTGAATCTTAGCAAAGGAAGAGCTTCCAAGCTCACCAAAAAGAGGATAAGCATATAACAGCATCGGCATATTGATGCATAGAGGCGCATTAATATACGCATTAAATACTTTTAAACACTGAGTTTTAGAAACGAAAGGTCTCAAAACACGTATGATGTGCAGACGACACTTTGATATCTAGTAATATGACAACACTTTGAAATATTCAAAGTCATCTTGTAGTTTTCACTCCACTCAATGATGAAGTTCAAGTTCATAGGCGGATCACGATTACTTCCACAAACTTCAGCTAAGGTTAAATCGTCAGCGTACTTCATTAACTTTGTATTACAATTATCAATTGTGAGGGACGACATGAACATCCCAAAGAGATATATGAATCCAGTACATACCCTTGAGGTATAGCAGATCGGGCACACATGAGAGGTCCAGTGATAGCATTCACATAAATACGCTGACAGATGCAAGATCCAAGCAAGTGACCCTTACAGCAATACATTAAGATTTCGCCATGATGGCCATGATCGTGTCATGAAGGTCTAGTCGTGTCGTCGACTCATGTGATCGGAAGGCATGCTGGTTCCTACCGTAGTGCGATGTATACTGGCTCCTCATTTCATTCAAAATGAAGCGTTCAAATACTTTGGAGATAATCGGTGTCAGGCAGATTTGATGATAATCCCACAATTTCGGTTTGCTATTCTTCTCCACAGGTCGGACGCAACAATTCAGGAAATTTCAGTGTATTCCTTCCACTTCGTCGTCATTTACTGCGAATGATTTCAGTGATTACTTTGTTTCGACCTTACAATCTTCAGACACACCTCTACCAAGCAAATTGCTTGTCATCAAGGAATTGGATACATTTTCTATTCTCGATGTTTATCACCAAATAAGTCAGCTCAAGCGGAAAGGTATTGGGTTTAATGGAATCCCGTTCTGGGTTTACCGCGACTTTTCTCATTTATTGACTTGTGGTATTACGGAACTATTCAACAGATGCATATCTGCCAGCTTGTTTCCTTCTCATTTCAAAAATGCTGAAATTGTACCCATCCCAAAAATCAGCAAACCTAAATTAGTGAGTGAATATCGTCCAATATCCCCATGCTCCACCTTATCCAAAGTTTTTGAGAAACTTATTGTGCGCAAGTTGCTTATTCCTCATCTGCATGGAAAGTTCAATTCTGCGCAATTTGCTTACATTCCCGGTCCAGGCACTGGTGCGGTTAATGCCCTGACACTTCTTCTGCGTCGTGTTTTCGAGTTCCCTGATTCTCCTGGTGCGGTGAGGATATTATCAATCGATCTGTCAAAGGCGTTTGACAAAGCCCCCCATAACATCATCATTTCAGCGGCTGAAAGGTTCGGATTTCCACAACAGACGACTAACGTGTTGATCAGCTTCTTAGAAAATCGCTTTATGCGTGTCAAATGGAATAACATTACTTCGGAATGGAGACGAATCACAAGCGGCGTTCCACAGGGAAGTATCATGGGCCCGATTCTCTTCTCCATGGTAGTTGACAGCTTCCAACCAGTTCTGGATAACACTTTTGTCATCAAATATGCGGACGACATCAGTCTAATTCATTGTATTCGCAAATATGAAGATGACAGGCTGCAGGATGAGTGGAATAATTGCGTCACATGGTCTTCACGAAATCGTCTTCCTATCAACATCTCTAAAAGCAAGATTCTTGACATTGTTACGAAAAGGAATTTTGATGTGCATCTGGTGATCTCTGCTGAGGGCTATGCTATACCTTCAGCTTCAGAGCTGACTCTTCTTGGCTTATCTATCACCCCGGATTTGAAGTGGTCAACTCATGTCAATAAAGTAATTACTAAAGCTTGCCAACGGATTTACATCGTGAGGAACGTACGCAGAAGCAACTGTCCACCACCTGTCATTTGTCAAGCATACGCCGCGTTCATTGGATCTATACTTTTGTACGCATACCCAGCCTTCTGCAATTTGACAAAGCAACTGAAAGATAAATTCGTGCTCCTCGAACGACGGGTATCTCGGATTATTGGCAAGGATGATGTGACGTTTCAGCCCATCATGACTGTGGCCGATCGGACGTGTTTCAGGCTCTTTTCAAAAATTGAATCTGATGAACTTCATCCTGTAAGAAACATGTTCCTTCAACTACAATGTCGCAGAATCAGAGATAAATCCACCCTCAGACCACCCAAAACAAGGACGAAACGGTTCGGAGAGGCTTTCATTAAATATTGCCATGAGATATGAGATTTCTTTACGTATGTATCTTGTCTTCTATGTTCTGTCTTTAATTGTACGCTCTCACCGAATCACTTTGTGCATGTGAGTCAATAAAGTTTATCTTATCTTATCTTATCAATGGATGCTTGAAAGATGTGGGCAAGAGCATTTCTGCAGCTTCTTTGAGGCCTCGAGCGGTAAGGAGATCAGGACCAGGTGATTGTTTCAATGACAACTTTCGCAACAGATCATAAACGACATCTTCGTTAATATTGACATTCCATACATCATGTGAAAAAGAAGACCAATTCATGCCGTGATTTCGTCATTAAAGCTAATTGAGAAATAGAGGGAGAGCTCTTTTGAAAAGTCAACGTTATGAAGCTCTTGTCTAGCGTTCGGTGTAGCTTTGCCATTGATTCCCTTTACGATAACCCCAAACATTTTTACGCATACGAAATACTTGATCACACCAATTTTGCTTTGATTTCATAATTTCAGTGTAGTGTCGTGTGATTCGTGACGCTCTACATTCATATCGTTGTTCCTTTCTGTTGATACTGGTGAGATGAATTCCATTGTCCTGTCTAATCCTTCCGTGTCGGTTACTTTCATAAATAAAAGTTCTGCCTCATGTACAGGTTGTCGCTCTGCCACGAATGCTACATTCAGCCTTCAGATGATTATACCGAGGCCCATCCGTGGAACGGACCGCAACCCAGCAATCCTCGATAAGGTATTTGAGGATGGGTGTAATCTGAGGTGCTTATCTGAGGAGTGCATCACAACTTCTCTTTGTGGAATCTGACTGAAAGCCTTCGTTTACATTTCATAAAATTCCAAGCTTTTGTTTTCAATGCTTGAATGCTGATGCGCCTGACCAAAATCAGCTTCACTTAGACAGTTGAGAAAGCTCATTAGATGCTGAGATCGGTAATCAAAGACAGTTTTTCGCACAGACAGCGATTGACTAGACGTGCTGATCGATGAAAGAAACACCGTTGGTCTCATGATGCGACAGGAGGACCAATGACAGCAAGCTCGTGATAAGACATTTTGATACTCTCCGAAATCCAAATTTGATCCAAGAAGGAGCAACCACGCGTCGGAGAGGACACACAAGTAAAAGAGTATCTGAATAAAGATGTGTCAAAATCGTTGAAATCGCCGTAAATAATGAGTTTTAAGCATGGGCTGAAGCGCAAGCTCTTCAGCTGTAAATCGAGTTGCATAAAAATATGGTCACTGACACACCGCCGATTAAAGCACGACAAATTTGGTGGTATGTAGAGATAAAAAATTACAAAGTCAATTGCCGGCAATATCACTGAATCTCGTTCGAAAGTAGGGAGACTGTAAATTCAGCATTGTTGATGTGACATTTTCGTGAATCCACAAAGACTCCAACAGCAAGACGATTATTTGTCTCCTCTGAAAAGGGAATATCCATTGATATTAAACGTATTGTCGGGAACGTCTTCCGAGAGCAACGTTTCTGTTGTACTAATGCATGCAGGCTTCAAATTTCCAACAAGTCCACAAAGCTCATCCATTTTGTTAGGCAGCGATCTGGCATTCAGTAGAAGGATTGAGGGGTATTTCGGAGGTGTAAGAGCCACTGACGAAATTTTTCAAGGAATTACGATAGCAAATCTTCCAATTGTATATCAAAACGTCTTCATAGTTTTTTCTTCTGACGTCCAGTTGTTTTCGGTGTTCCAATCACTCATTTTTGCAGTGATTTCGTTTTGTCAGGTTGAATGTAAACTCTCATATTTATCAGAATTTCGGAGAAATTTTGCATTGTTAAGTAATGAGCGCTTCGCATCGCAGTTTGAGAAACCGACTTTAAGTGGTCTTGATTTACCTGCAGTAATTTTATCAATACGCCGAATGTCTGTAGGCATGACGGTTTGGTACCGAAATGGTTCAACACATCAAGAATGCCATCGTTATCAAGTCTGTTGTCATCAGTCAGACGGCCTTCACGACCTGCAATCAGACCATAGATGATCACATTATTCTTTATGGATTCCCTTTCTTCAATTTCATTGAATATTTCTGATTTAAAGAAGTCTAATTGTAAAACTGCGGATTTTAAATTATTGGCTCAT
The DNA here is from genome assembly GCA_907163375.1 of Prostheceraeus crozeri. NCBI lineage: Eukaryota > Metazoa > Platyhelminthes > Polycladida > Euryleptidae > Prostheceraeus > Prostheceraeus crozeri. The sequence continues at coordinate 22,470 of CAJQUW010010325.1, forward strand.
TTGGTATTTCGCCACTGCATGTTCAAGCAAGACTGTTCATGCGAGCATCCATTGAATCAAGGCGACGCTCCAAACGATTGATTTCTTCCTTGAAAGACTTCAATAAGTCTTGTTTGATTTCCACGAGAAGACGCTGAATATCGTCAAAGTTGCCAACTTTGCATTGTCCTTCATTGAGTTAGACCTTGTCTTAACTCATGCCATATATACCTATGCTTTGATCAATGTGAAGAGAAAAAAATATGGACGTCGAGTTTCGAACCGCAGACTTCGCGATGATGTTCAGAAACCATCAAACCAGATCACCAACAAAGAGATTGACGTGGAATGTCTCAGGTAATTCAATAATGTTTAATACTTTGTGTGTGTGGACAAAGATATGACGCAAAATTTGCTTGCAAAATTTACAGCACTGACGGCTGCAGAAAGCTAACGATGAACAATACTCATCGAAGTGATGACACTACAGTAAAGAAGCAACTCGTAGGCATAATCCTCAGTAAATTAAATGAAACGAATACGATGATGATCACGACTTGAAGAACAGGCACACGAAAGCTGGGAGAAAAATTATGCCAGATAACCAGAGAAACAATCAATGACCAGTTACAGCACGGAGTTGTAAGGTGTATCTGCCTTGCTGGTATCCTTGGGTATCAACTTCTTTTTTCCGCACATCAGCCATTTCAACAGATGATGGGGTTGCTTCAGTATGTCATTCATCTGAAGTGCGAGTCTTGCGTGTAAGGCTTTCAAGTGTTTTATCCAGAGATAGTGAATAGAAGTGTTTTATTCAAGATCAAAAAATGCAATTAAAATTGCCCTGATGAATAAAATAGCATCGACATAGAATTTTCCTTAAGAAAATTATAACGAATAAATTGGCTCGTAATGCATCATTATATGAATGTCATAAAGTACCATATTTCAATTTCATCGCTCATTTCAGATTCATGCATGTACGTACATACATACTGCAATAGCTCCTATTCAAAATAATGTCTTCTAATACTTCGACAAGTATATTCTCAACAAAATTTTCTCAAAGACTGCCGTAGACTCACATATACATGTAGACTCCTTTTCCGACCACACACCACTTCTTTTATCATACCTTTCCCAATTGTTCTGCAGCAATACTTGTGCGCCACATCAAACTCCTGTTCAATCTTCACACCGCACATTGCACCACACACAAAGCCAAACTTTCACCACTGCCTCATTCATGTCCCTCATTGGTAGTGTTAAAATGCCCGTTTCTTTTTTTTAATATTTACGCCAATGTTTCCGCCCGCCCAATCCTACTATCCTATTCAATCTGTTAGTCTTCAATAGTACAAATGACTTAATTTCCGCGCGCTGATCAGCTAGTATGCAGACGATCGGCGGCTGCCTCGTTTTGCTGAAGCTCTTGATGATGACCGTATTGACTTTGTGCGCCGGTCCGCAGTATTGCTTGAACACTGGTGTGAACCAGAGTACTGTAGCAAATATCACGCCCGCCCCTGGCCTACTTGCTGAACCGGAAGTATATTTCACTGAGGCAGTGGTTATTCGTTTCATTTATTGGACGGTGTACTTGTTTCTCGGCAGCATGGCACCATGGATAGTGTTAGCATGAAAATGACAGCCAAATGGTTCACGCTATCCTAAAGCAGCTGAAGTATATTGTAGAAACATTAAAATGCATGTGTGCATGCATATGTCAACAGTAAATTGTATTTCAATGCATGCTTGATTATGTTGTGTCTCACCCTATGCTTGACTATGCTGTATATCATCGTATGATTGATTATCTCGTCTCTTGTAGGCATACAACATTCTTTGAATAGAATATCTCATTCCAAAGAAGGACTTTTTGTTTATATATCATGCTTGGCAATCTCACTGCCGCGCCAACAGAGTGGGACGAGACGGAAACGCTGCCGGGTCGTGAGCGATGCGGCCTTTTCGTAGGCGTAACCAAAACTGCGACGGATGACCCTCACCGAGCAACGAGAAGCGGTGGGTAGTGCCAAAAATGTATTCATGCAGAAGGTTGTGTCAACAGTGAGCCAGTTTCGCACCGCAACGCGCTCTCGCTGGAGGCAAGAACCGCAAGGTAGCTGCTCACCAGACAACCCTTCGCAGGTTGGTGAAGCCGGGCGCCTGTGTGGCCAGTCAACGGCGTCTGTTTAGTCAAAAGGGCTGTTTCCTCTCAACCATTCTGCCAGTGATTGCTAGCACTGTTGGGAATCTTGTGAGGGGCGTCATCCGGAAGTAGCACCGCGCAATACCAAAGCGTTGATTGAAGTTTTCGAGGCGGCTACGAACCAAGCCCACGGCTACCTATTCTGTGACTTTACGCAAGAGTGCGCTGACGCATACCGTTTCCGGAACAACCTTTTCAATCGGGGTCCCTCCTCCCCTATGCTGATTTATAAAATTCTCTAGTATGACAGAGGAGGAGTAGGAGTACAACCGAATGGCAAGCTTCAGCCGTGTCCGTCAACCAGAGCAGCAGCAACTCTACCGGCTAACAGTGATTACACACGTATGACTGCCGATCCCGCCCAGTATGTTGATCCCCGCCAACAGATGGTTAAACAGGGCGTTTTACTGGATGATATTAAACGGTGGAAGGAGAAACTCCGTGATGACAATTCCCTCGGCACTCCGAAACACTACCGTAATCGAGCGTTAGCGCTCTATAACCAACTGGCCTCATCCTCCATGCTGTTCAACGAGCGGGTTGCGTTAATGGAGGGTGCGACACCCATTATTGGCTCGAGTGCGGAAGACCTGGGGATGCTTGCTACTGCTACTGTTTCTACTACTCGGTAATCACGCCCACGCGCCCGTACAATTGAGACCGCGCGAAAAGTAACTGCAAAAAAGCGGCGAGGACAGCAGCAGCAAAAAAGAGGAAAGCAACAGTCGCACCAGCAGCAGACGACTTTTCAAAAACACATTCACCTCTAAAAAGCGGTTAACCATGAAAAGTCGCCGTTATCCGAGCAGCGAGTTCCTCAAGTCTTTCAGTAAGGACGAGGAAGGTGGACGCTAGTGAACGGGTCTACGGTATACAAACCCGAATGTTCAAACACTGCCGCTCTCTGTTTACCTCCAAGAGCGGAGGCGGCGGCGGCAGCAGAAGAGTGACGAGCCGATGTTGGATGTGAACATCAACTGTGTGAGTGAGTGCTGCCAGAGTACCGCGGTAAAGTAAAGTTGACGGGAGTGAGGAGGTGGAGAAGGAATACCTCTCAATGTTCAGCGAGGACAAGGAAGGGAACGCAGACGCCAACCAGCAGTTGACGCGGCGGGTGAAAAAACGGCAAAGCGTTTGAAAGTCATCTACTATGACGCACACCACACCCAGCCGGTTACGTCTCCATCAAGAAATTGGCGGAGGAGGCGAAATTGACGGAGAGGACAGTCCGCAAATGGCTCAAAACCCAGCCCACCTACACCCTACACGCTCCAGATCGGCTATCCTACGCGCCGTTGTTGCTCATGATATTGATGAGCAAGGGCAGGCGGATTTGGCAGACGCATCAGCGCTAGCCCACCGCAACCGCGGCTGCACTTTCATTCTAACTGTCATTGACATTTTCACGCGCTACGCCTGGGATCGACCACTGAAGAAGAAGCGAGAGGCAGAAGTGACTGATGCTTTTCGAAGCATCTTTCATGCTGATGGCTGGATCCCGAAACGGGTGCAAACGGATCAGGGGAAAGAATTTGAGAACCGGTGGGTGAGTGAACTGCTTGCAGAGCATGGTATTGAGTTCTTCAGAGTCAAGAGTTCCTACATAGCGGATGTTGTGGAACGCTTCAAACGGCCGCTAAATGAGCGATTGTGGAAGTACTTCACCGCTAGCGTCACCAACGTATGGACGCGCGTTCTTTATGACGCAGTGCATGCCTACTATCATTCAAAGCACCGAATGCTGGGTGGCCGCGGGCCGGCGGAGATTGACTGTTCGAATGTGGATGAGGTGAGAGAATTGAATCAGCGGTGCAAACGCCTGCCCAAAGGCCCCAATGATGTCAAAGTGGGTTGTAGAGTGCGCATCTCCAAAGTGAGATGTGGCTTCTCTAAAGACTGCCTCGCTAATTGGACGGATGAGGTGTCTACAGTGGCTGAGGTTAATGCGAAACACCAGCCCACCGTCTATCGGCTGAAAGACTATAATGGCGAGTTGATTGAGGGCAGCTTCTATCGGCGAGACATCCAGCCCATCCTCCACGGGGGTGATGATGAGTCTTTCATGGTTGAACGTGTGCTCCAGCGCCGACAGCGCAATGGTGAACACTTGGTGTTGGTCGAGTGGGATGGCTATCCATCCCACAATGAACACTTCGCTGCAACAGCGTAACCTCTACGCATTAACCTAGCGGTCTCAAGGTCGGTGATCAGGCTCTCGGCCTGGTCGCGGATGTGGTGAGCGGCGTAGCTAAAGAACAAAGTATTTGGGAGGTAGCGAAACGTCAGGGGTTGAAGCGCCTCCGCGAACTTGGGAGAGACGCGCTTGCCACCATGGCAGACACCAACGGACCCTCTCTACGTAAACGGAAGAACCTACCCAAAGTCGCCGCGAGACGTCAGGTAGGAAATTTATGAGAACGAGATGGAGGTGAAGAATTCGACCCTCTGCATCTTTGATGAGTTGCCTGTCCAGACAGACATCATCAGCTCACGGAATCAAGCCAATTGAGTTCCATGTGCACTGTAACACAGAGGACTATGTCGACAGTAATGACATATATCTGTAAGTCACCAAACCAGACAGAACGGCCTTTAAAACACGAGAGACTGTTGTGAACACTTTGGCCATTGCTACTTTCTTCCAGGATGTCATGTTGACACTGGGTGAAGTGCAGCTGGAGGGCGACCAACACTGCTATCCTTACCTCGGCTACTTTCCGATCATTATGCAAATGCACCCGACAGCGCAGGATACCCACATGCGCCCGTTAGGTTGGCAGCGCGATGAGGTGGGCAAGTTTGAAGATGATGAAAATAAGGGCTTTGAATAGCGAATGATGTGGTTTGATGCCAGCCGGGTGCACGAGCTTATGGGTCGCTCATCCTGTAGTCTGCACCAGCCGCGCCACCTCATCTCCCAGACGGACATGCGCATTCGATTGACGCCGGCCAATGTTAAATTTGCACTCAACTCGTATGAGACCGCTACGGACTATAAGATTATATTTGACAAGATGGTCTTGGAGGTGCGCCGATCAGAGATGAATCCGGTGGCCATGAACGGGCATACACGCGGCCTAATGAAGCAGAACGCCCACTACCCACATAACCACACCAATATCACTAACTTTTGAATTCCCAAAAGCCAGTTAAGCTTCGTCCATGACCAGCTCTACCCCCTGCAATTCTCGAAATTGCTATTGGTAGGGATGGTGGAGAAGGAGGCGTACACTGGACCATACGCCAAAAACCCGTTCAGCTTCCAGCATTTCGACCTCCTGGAAATTGCACTGCGCCGTGATGGCATCAGCCTCCCCGGCGCTTCATTCACACCTGTGTTTGATACCGCCAGGCATTATACTCGGAGTTTTGTCAGCACTATGCAAGTTTTCCATCATTTCAATACTGATTACACAAATGGATTGACAATGGAGGAGTTCGGTTATTGCTATACTATCTAGCGCTTAATCTGACCGCAGATAATGGCATTGGTGTCGCTCATCGCCACGCCATCAGTTCGAAAAACCTACGCCTCGATCTGGCCTTACGGAAGGCGTTCCGCACTACAACCACGGTGCTGCTTTACGCTGTTTTTGACTCTCACCTCGAGATAACCAAAACGCGCGACATCCTAAGGATTATACGCGCTGAGAAGGATACTATGAGCTGCCTAACGGATACACGGCTGGAGCAGCTGATCCAGCAGCACGGAGACGTGGAGTGCAAGCGCATTTTTTATGGTGTATTTCCACGAGACTTCCTTGCGCTCGAGACGGTGCAACGGCTGCCGGTGTTGCTCATCTTCAATAACCAGAGCCACAATTTAGGCGGCCAGCATTGGAAGTCTATCTACATCAGCGTGGAGCGCATTGGTTAAGTCTGCGACTCTCTGGCTATAGTCTCCAGTAATACTGTCATCCGATTCATGAATACATGTCCATCAATCCGCATGCAATCAAAATGGTCCATCAATCCGCATGCCCACCAACATCCGCTGTCTGCCTGGTGTGGCGTCTACGTACTCCATCATGTGCTGAACAGGAAAAAGTATGACTCTTTCCGCTCCTTCTGTACTAACAGTCTCTCTCCCACTTATGTTAATCTGAATAAGGCGCGTATGCGCCACTTTTATTTTACCACGTTGAACGAACGGTAAAGAAAGAACAAAATTATGAAACATGTCGGGAGGAGTTCACTTTCGTAGAAGACCTGGCCGGACGAGTGGGGAAGGCTAGACATTCGTATAGTTGATGAAAGTTGGGAGCATATCACCACATTCTTCCTCATCACCCTCACAGGCCGGAGGGGTTGAACAGCTCGTACTTCATTAGCTGCCCTAATAGCGTAGAGATCATGGAGGGCACGTCGGATAGAGAAAGTCGGCCCATTACTTGCACTTTGCCGCAACGAAACATCTGTATATTCCGCTTCTTTGCCCCTCTTCCCACGGTTACTGCCACTATGAACATCTGTGGCCGCCCGTAGCACACCCGCCCGCTGAGATATTGGTGGAGGGCGGTCAGATTGAATTCGCAGCCAAGATCTACTTCGTACATGGCATTGACAATCCGATTGCCAGTCACGCTCATACTGATGCCGGCGCAGAAATGAACGCACATAGGCGTGTATAGCGCTCCTATAACGGAGCCAACTTGTGCGCTGAAATTGGAAGAAGAGACCAGCTGGGCGTCATCCACTGTCAGAAATAACCCATCATCGAGTAACATCTTGTTGGCCGGTTGTAAGTGGCGGAGCGACACTGTTAGATTATCAAACTGACGCCGGGTTAGAGCGAAATGTAGGCCCTAAGTCAAATCGCAATAAGTTATCTCAACTCGTGTGACAGAGTTGCAGTGGACGTTACGATGGGACTGTGGTCTCCACCAACTCTGTCAAGTAAATATCCACATACCATTCGCATGGGATTGTGTGTTCATTCCTATAGCGAGACGGGTCTTCGTAAAAGTAATTCGCCCAAAATTCGCCTCCAAAGAGTAATGTTCCCAGGAGTTGGATGGCCATACGAAGGCCTTCGTTCATGACCAGCGCTGATTATTCATGATGATAAATTTGAGCTTAAAGACTTTCACACGTGACTGTGACCGCATCTCCTCATTCCAAAGCTTGATCCTTTTTTCTATGCTCAAGGGATCATCATGGCATTCTTTCAAGATCACGCGTCTGTCGCACTTCATCACACATTCAAAGTCCTTCGCTGTCATTTTCTCGTCCATCTTCAACGGTCGCATCAACCACGGGAGACGCTTCCGCAGCGCATGCACATGGTAAAAGGTAGGCAAGTAGTCTCGTTAATTTGACAGAGAGGCGTATAACCAGGCTATCCAACTGGGTGATATACTGCAGCATAGAGTAAGTACATTAGGTAGAGTGATAACTCCGCATTTATTAAATTCCCGGTGTGCATGCGCTTTCGATTTTATTAAATGAACTCAAGGGAGATACAGGTGGTATTGTCACCAAATGTGAGATATGCAAATTTTTGCAGTTTTGCATAAATTACAACGGAATTGAGTGATCATGATTGTAATGCAGAAGGAATGATGGCATTTCACACATTCTCATGACTGCCTTGGAGATTTAATGTTTGTTAAATTAGCAATTCGATGGGTTCCTATTACTTTCATCCTCAACCTCAAGATTATTTTCTTAAGCGTGATCATATCACAGGCAAGCTGCAACCGGCAGAAAATCACATAATCAAAGACAATGATTTCATTTAACTTTGGAATGGTTCCACATCAATATTCAGATTGTAGAAATGAAACATGAAATTTGTGAATCAAAAATGCCGGTTAAAATTGAATTAAAAACTTGAAATTTCAGCCAAGAAAGCACGAATAATATCGTGACTTTTTCATGAAGACTTTCATTATAATGCAATTCATGAAATTCCCTTGATAATCAGCTTGATTTCCGCTTAGTTAGGATGCTTGTTAGCAAGTATTCTTTCCTTTTGATATCCAACTTGTTTCATACTACTTATTTAAGAGTCATCTCGGCAGTATGAAAATTTGCAAATTTTGGAAAAGGTGCTCAAATACTAATATTTTGGACCACGGGAACGTAATCTCAGCAAAAAACTGAAACTTCCCATATAAAAATTTTCACTGTATACAGATACTTTTTGAGTCGACACTCTACTTATGTATCCCTACTCTGTGTACTGCAGAGCATCTTTTTCATATTTCGTGATCACCCTCCACCGGAATGCCGGTCCATCTGGTACTGCCTCCATTACCAAGTCGTGGAAGGAGCGCAGACCTTGATCCATTTCCTCAGAAGTATTCTTCTTCGGGATATAGGAGAACCGTTGCCAGCTGCAGTTCCATTTCTGACCCTTCAACACCTGATATTTCATAGAGTAAATGTCACTGACTAATTTCTGCTGTTTCTCAATCCAGGTATAAGTAATGCCCGCATCTTCATTTTGGTCACCAATGTCACTGTCATATAAGATAGACACCACACCGACTTCCCAGCCGGCGCCATTATCAGAGCTTACTTGGATGGGGTCAATAAACGCAGTGTACTGCGAAAGGCTGTTACTTGGGTACTTCTCCGCGGAAGCATTACTTGGCAGGTACAATTTGAATGAATCGGTCATCAGTAGTAGTACTATTTGGGCATTTCCATTATTGCATAGCGCCGACGGAAATGCTACCAGATGTTGGTCACTGCGTACTTGTGGAATGGGATCAGTTTGCCCGCACCATCACAAATCTCCATGTGGATATTATGCACTTCTGAGCACTTTGATGTACATGGTCATAAGTCATAAGTGGTTTATTGCCAAAACATGGACAAACATTGGATAAACATGAACATATAAACATCATGGTAACATGTGAAGGAAATAAAAATTTACAAATCAGCCGAAAGGAAGGCAAGGTTGCGAATATAAGATGCTGCAATTCTTCTCATTATCTGAAAATTTTCAGAGATAGTTATTTCGTTTCGCGATGTAGTTTATTTGTTAGAATAATTACATACATATTTGCATCGTGCACATTTATTCTCGATTCATTGTTCAAACGTTAACATACAATCATCATCGAAAGTACAATATGACTTAACTGTCCCATGTCCTAAGTCTTCCCAAATATTAAGCATTATTAAGATGAGGTGAACCGACCAGGGTGCATCAATAGATATCAAAATTATATTTATAAAAGACTAAACGCAAATTTTTAGATTAGAAAAATGTCTCACTTGTAATGATAGAATCACGGATCCTGCAAATCGCATCCACAAAGTTGTTGATCGGTTCACCTCGATATAGTTAGATAAAGTTGCAAGTGGATCTAGAGGTTGATGCAATTCATTATAAAGCGAACTGAATAGTTCTCATGTTGAAACTTGCTGTTTCGACAATGAAAATAATAGACAAATTTCATTTCAATGTCTGCGTTTGCATAGAAATAAATCTGATTTCACTTGATCTATTACTGAATAAATTCAACTGTTTCAATTTCGTAGGCATTAATCCATTCATGATAACATAGAAATTTGCTCTATCTAAATCAATCACAAATGGTATCGTTTCATTTCTTATCACAGCGTATTTCGGACACTCTACAATGAAATGGAACAGATCTTCAATTTTATCCGTTTTACAGACTTTACAGATACATTCCTCATGACTCTTTCTATTACCATAACGTCCTATTTCAACCTCTAGATCACTGTTACCACTTCTTAATTTCAAGAATTCGGAGACAGCATTATTATTAAAATTCAGATAAGGTTTCATTTCACATTCAAATCTGCATAATTCTAGGTAATTCAATCCCTTGCTACTATGTTTGGCACTTTGTATCCATTGCTCTTAAATTATCCATGGGATTCTTAAACGGCCGTTCAACCACATGGGGGCACATTTTTGTATTATGTGGTAGCACGGCCAGTTGAGGCGCTCGTGTATCACCGATCCTGACATACTCACCGAGGTTGGAGTAGAGACACAGGAATTTGATCCGGCGCGATGACATGACGCCGGAAGATGTGACCGTGACTTTCCCACTGAACGTGGCTTGATCAAGGGCCAAGATATCACGTAGATCATCACGTAGTAACATCACAAGGTGACTGTTACGTCGGGTGCGAGGACGGACAGGCTGACAATGTCATCTGCCGCCCGCGTGAAACCCAAATTAGTGACTTTAATTGTCCGATGGGTCAGTCCAGCCACACCAACGCGTGGGTGAAGCAGATGCGCTTGGACAGTACATTCGTCCTTGAAAGAGCCTTTCAAATCGAATGTCAGTAGTAAGTAAAACTCCACTTCTGGACCGCGCAAGATGGCCGCCGTCGATGACGTCCCCCCTCTGGAACGGCGGAGTGTCGTGGTTGGCCGCCGTGGTGCTTTGAGTCAGACGTCCCCCCCCCCCTCTGGAACGACAGAGTGTCGTGGTGTGCCGGCCACGTGCGTCCGTCAGGTTCGCTGACGTCCCCCCCCTCTGGCCGACCGTCGTATAGCGCGCGGTGATGTGGTGTCTAGGTTGGCGTGGTGTGCCGGCCAGGTTGGGAGGGTGGACTGTCGTAGCTCACCTGAAAAAATCCTAAGTGTCAGAGTGGCTTTGTATGGGTAAAATTTTGAAAATTTTCCAAAGTGTGGAATTTCGACCTGGGACCGGCACCAAAACATTTTTCATCAAATTTCACTAACCCCCCCCCCCGACAGCAATCTTCTAACTTTGGTTCTAGTGAACGGATTTTGTCTTACAGCTACTCGTTTGAAAGAGAAAAAACTGCTCGACGCCATTTTTGCCGCGCGTCAATCGGACCAGCCGTTCAAAAGTTAGAGCTGTTACAAGATTTTAGGTCGGAGCTCGCTCACCTGAAAAAATCCTAAGTGTCAGAGTAGCTTTGTATGGGTAAAATTTTGAAAATTTTCCAAAGTGTGGAATTTCGACCTGGGACCGTCACCAAAACATTTTTCATCAAATTTCACTGACCCCCCCCCCCCGACAGCAATCTTCTAACTTTGGTTCTAGTGGACGGATTTTGTCTTACAGCTACTCGTTTGAAAGAGGAGAAAAAAACTGCTCGACGCCATTTTTGCCGCGAGTCAATCGGAGCAGCCGTTCAAAAGTTAGAGCTGTTACAAGATTTTAGGTCGGAGCTCGCTCACCTGAAAAAATCCTAAGTGTCAGAGTGGCTTTGTATGGGTAAAATTTTGAAAATTTTCCAAAGTGTGGAATTTCGACCTGGGACCTTCACGAAAACATTTTTCATCAAATTTCACTGACCTCCCCCCCCTCTGGACAGCTAGCTTCGATCTTGGCTTCTAGTGGACGGATTTTGTCGTGCAATAGCTCGTTTGAAAGCTAAGAGTGAGACAAATTCAGTGAAAGAAACGGCTTGTTCATATCTGTCTTCGTTCAAAAGTTAGAGCTGTTACAAGATTTTAGGTCGGAGCTCGCTCACCTGAAAAAATCCTAAGTGTCAGAGTGGCTTTGTAAGGGTAAAATTTTGAAAATTTTCCAAAGTGTGGAATTTCGACCTGGGACCTTCACCAAAACATTTTTCATCAAATTTCTCTGAACGAGGGGGGGAGGGGGGTCCGTGAAATTTGATGAAAAATGTTTTGGTAAAGGTCCCAGGTCGAAATTCGGAAGTTTTAAATTTTTCAAAATTTTCACCACACTGGAGCTCTCACACTTAGGAATTTTTTCACTTGTGACATGTTACATGGACATGTGCTGACGGACCAACTTCCCGTCGTCATATGAGAATGGTTCAGGTGTCACATGATAGAGAATGATGAGACAAATCGTTTGCAACAAACCGCATGTCGCTACGATGAATACTTTCGGAGATAGAGCCATTTTAAGTTTTCTTCCGAGCATATATAAACCCCCGACAACGTAAGTCTGATCACTTCATCGAAAGACGAGGTAAGCGACGGTCGTCGCTCTGAGCTCCCGATATCGGGTGTTTCAAAGGACTCTATCTTTTGAAGTAGGCAAGCTATCTTCTTACTTCAAAGTTTGTATGATAGAGTTTGATAGTGTCTTTACTACTGATAAAATTTTCTAAAAGTAGTATGAGTAGTAAAATGCAGAATTTTTTAAAAATTCTTAATTTTCAGTTTTTTCAAAGTTTTAATATGTAGACTAAAGTTTTCAAGTATGCTGAGTTCAAATCTGCTATCAGATTTGAAATTTAACTAAGTCTAAGGCAGTTTTGAGGGGTTAGATCCCAGCTACTGATCACTACCTTTGACTCGGCGTTCCTGTTACCACTTCGGGGCAGTGACAATGATGTCTTCAGCTGTAAAGAGCGGGTATCGGGGAAGATCTCTCACTTCCCTAGTGATCAGTACAAGACCTTCGGGCTGTCGACGGGATCGAGTGCCACTCACTACACTCAAATCTATCATTCCTCACTAAGTGTTGATATTATGTTGAATGTTGACTAAGTTGAATGTTGAATGTTGAATAAGTGTTGAATGATAACATTATGTTTTAGGCCGTATGCTACATTCAAATCTGCTATCAGATTTCAAATTTAACTAAGTCTAAGGCAGCTTTGAGGGGTTAGATCCCAGCTACTGTTCACTACCTTTGACTCGGCGTTACTGTTACCACTTCGGGGCAGTGACAATGATGTCTTCAGCTGTAAATAGCGGGTATCGGGGAAGATCTCTCACTTCCCTAGTGATCAGTACAAGGCCTTCGGGCTGTCGACGGGATCGAGTACCACTCACTACACTCAAATCTATCATTCCTCACTAAGTGTTATGCTTTAGTCTGTATACTACATGATTCCAAACTTATACAAATTTCATTATCTTACAGTTAACGATAAAATCGCAGCCATGGTCAAGAATGACAAAAATAAGAAGTTCCACATTAAAATGTGTGTATGCGGCCGAATTAACCGCCGAGACGGTCTCAAGGACCACATCAAGAAGGCAGGGGCCGACCACATGGTTATCCTGAGTAGGGTTGCCTGTGTGAAGTGCAGGGTGCTGTTGGTTGTTGAGCAGGAGGCCGAGTTTTATTTGAGGCATGGTGAGTGCACAGGAGGGTTGGTGACCGATTTGAGATTTGTGGAGTTGATGAATGCTGAGAAGGAGCGAATGTTGGGGAAAGAGGCCAAGAATGTTGTTGAGAATGCTAGTGGGAATGTTGTTGAGAATGCTAGTGGGAATGCTGTGGAGAATGAGGTAGAGAATGCTGTGGCCGGTTTGAAGGCTGACAAGTGGCGGAAGAGAGTGTTTGAGAGTGATGAGGATGATGTGGATTTGGATAGGGAGCGAGTGAGGAAGCGTGTGAGGAATTTGAGCTCTTCGTCGTCGGAGGTATCCGATATTGTCATTACCGACCCCCCGCAGAGCTCATCTTCCCCAATAGTGAAGGGTGGTGGGTTTCGGTTGATGCTTTGTTGGTTGATCGGTACGAAAGTTTGAAGAAGGTGAATGAGAGAACGTTGAGTGAGTTGAGTGAGCTGAAAATGAAGGAGGTGAAATGTAAGGAGGTGGCAGATGAGAATATCCGTATGAGGCGTGTTGTGAAAGAGTTGAAGGAGAATGTGCGAGTGTTGGAAGACAAGAATGATGAGCGAGAGAAGAGGACGAGTGCTGCAGAGAGGAGAATGGAAGAGGCAGAGTCGAAGTATGAGGAGTTGATGAAGGAGATGAGTGCATTGAGAGCGAGGAATGCTGACTTGGAGAGGAGTGTGAGTAGGCAGGGTGATGAGAGAGTCGTTTGCGAAGTTGGAGCGCATGAGGAATGAGTGGAATCGCGTGAATGAGGACAGAATGTTTGAGTTCCACATCCCTATTCGGGATAACCATCTGGACGGTCAAGTCCTCGTCAACCAAAGCCTAGACGAGAGTATAATCTGCTATAATGGTCATCCGAATAAGAAGTGCTTACATGCCACACTCAGAATGCGCGGCCATTTACAAAAATTTTCAGTCAGGAAGCCCGTGAGACTGCCTAAGGATGACTAACTTGGTAAGTGAAAAGCAAATAAGATAGTATATCCTATTCTAATACATATCATTTTCATTGCAGATCTTTGCCTGCCTTCACCACCCCATCAATTCACTCCCGAGATCGAACCATCGGCTCTCTTAAGGGCCACCTAGGGGCAAGACATGATAGAACCTCCACGCGATTTGCCCTGGGCAGTCTTCGGACTGGCGAATACTATCATTAAGTTGAAACTGCTATCAGTCAACTTGAACGTTGCGTCGCGTTAGAGGGGTATATAAACCACTGCCTCTCATTTCATTTCATTTCAATCATGCAGACGTCGAACAGTCAAGTCAGCTCTCCTCGCGGACCGCAGTTAAGGCCGCGAAATTTATTTGAGGAGTTTGTCAGGCTAGAGGAGCAAGACAGAGTTTATAATAATCTTGCTCGGATTGGCAATCCGATGACAGCAACTGCCGTCAATCCAACGGAATGGCGCTACATTCCACTTTTTAGCCATGTACCAGTTAGTGTAGAAGTCGACAGTGCTACCAAAGAGAGAGTCAAAGACTCTCTCAGCAGAATTGGTAGGGTGTAAGATGACGTTACTCCCGAGAACGAACCACCGCCTCTCTTAAGGGCCACCATGGGGCAAGATTTGATAGAACCTCCTCGCGGTTTGCCCTGGGCAGTCTTCGGACTGGCGAATACTATCATTAAGTTGAATCTGCTATCAGTCAACTTGAACGTTATGCAGTCGATTGCCATCCCTGAAGCATTCTGATTCGCTGTTGAGCAATTCATTGTTGAAAACCCTATATAAGCCACAAGATTGTAGCGCTTCTCATTCATATTCAAGTCACGATGGAAGCGACATCTGCCAACAGCATTCCCGTCTTCATCGATGAAGACAACGCCATTCCCGAGTTCGTCATCCTCGACGAGTGGGACGAAGAGGATGATAAGAAGGGGAAGATCAAGAGGATGGGGTGTGGACTCCGAATACCACTCGCATCCGAAAGGTGCCAGATGCACCAGCACGAGCTAGGCGGTATAGGGTCTATGACAACCTAACCGTCATACCTATTGACTATTCAAGCCAATAGTCAACTTGTTAATCCCGAGAACGAACCATCGGCTCTCTTAAGGGCCACCATGGGGCAAGACATGATAGAACCTCCACGCGGTTTGCCCTGGGCAGTCTTCGGACTGGCGAATACTATCATTAAGTTGAATCTGCTATCAGTCAACTTGAACGTTGCAAATGAAGTTCGGTGTAATACTTCCTTTCGACCGGCGTTCCTGTAAAGGGCTCTCTTCCGTAGTCTAACAAGCTCTTTACACATGGATCGCAGTCGATTGCTATCCCTGTATCAGAAGTGTAAGCTATCTTAATTTTATTTGACACTATTTCATCTACCATCATCGCCCATATGAAATGTTTTAAGATTTACAAGTTAGACTAAGCGTGCTACTATTTCCAAATGAAAAAGTATACATGGTTAAATCATCCACTTAAACCCATCCGTAGTCTAACAAGCTCTTTACACATGGATCGCAGTCGATTGCTATCCCTGTATCAGAAGTGTAAGCTATCTTAATTTATTTGACACTATTTCATCTACCATCATCGTCCATATGAAATGTTTTAAGATTTACAAGTTAGACTAAGCGTGCTACTATTTCCAAATGAAAAAGTATACATGGTTAAATTATTCACTAAAACCCCATTCAAGTAAGTCAGTATGAAAGCAAAGATAATACGAAATAAACATTTATTATGGCATGTATTTCAAAAGGTCTTCATCGTCAATATCGTCCCAGAGTCTGACTTCACATAGATCACAAAAACAGTTCAGTTGCTTTAATCGTTCTTCCACTGCGAGCCTCACTTTGTCAATATACTCCCACTCCGCCATCGTTCGTGGCTGGGAGTTAGGGGTGTACCACTCCCATAATTGGTGGAGGAATTTCGTGCTGGTGATCTCCATCACATCGTCAGTATCGTACTGGAGATACTTCCACCTCACGCCTGTTAAGTCGGGACACTCCTCACATACACTCTCTTCGTTGTCCGCTGGTAATGACAACTTTCTGATACTGTCCAGTCGGTACACCTTCTCTATCTTCCCCTTCGTTGGAGCGTTTGGTGTAACGAGCGCCTTTGGTGTTGAGGATGGAGAAGAGAATTTTGTGTTTGGTGTTGTCGGAGGGCTTGTCATGTTGACTGTGAATAATAACTTTGAAATGTTTTCTAATTCTTAAGTATGAACAAGCAACCAATCAAAATCAACAGCCAATGAATGATGAATATGAAAGTATATATGTAAAGTGACATTCGTGTCATTTCACTGTCTTTGTGATATATAAGTGAAGTGTTCTCTGGCGTATAAGTGAACTGCTCTCTCATGAAGTCTCTATCTTGTTGAAGTATCAACCTTAAACTCGATTTCGTTGAAATGGTAAATGGTGGGTGGTGCAATGACAGCAAAAGTACCAGTAGATAAAACTAAAGAAAATAAGACAGTCTTCTTCGAAATAAAATTTTTAGATTCATTTCAATTCATGTCAGCGTCACTAGCTTCTCTCGTTCGAAATCTCAAGTTTCTTCCCCATAGTCAAACTTTGAAGAAACACTATCCAAACTTAACGGATGACATGATCACTCGCAAAGGAGTCTTTCCCTATGCGTATTTTAGCTCAAGGTCTAAACTAAATGAAACAACCCTTCCATTGACAAATTCAAAAACGATTTGACGGGTGAAGATTGTCCAGTAGAGGACTATGAACATGCTCAAGAGGCATGGTTAAAATTTGATTGTAAAACGTTTGGCGATTATATGATCGCTTACTTAGAATTAGATGTCATTTTGCTGGCTGATGTCTTTCAGGAATTTCGACGAGTGGCATTAGAAGAAGACAAATTAGATCCTATCCACTTTGTCAGTCTACCAGCCATGTCCTTTAAATCAGCCTTTTAAATGACTGGTGAGACCATTCATCTCTTACAAGACCCGGAGATGTATAATATATTTGAGCGCGGAATACGCGGTGGTCTCACATTTGTAAATAAACATCATATAAAATCTGAAACAGTAGGTGATGATCATATCCACCTAAAGTACTATGACCAAAATAATTTATATGGTAGTTCACTGTCTAAACCACTACCTCATTCCGAGTTTAGTTGGTTAAATCAAGATTAGCTTGAGTATTACTCCAACCCTTCAAACATACTGAAGATTCCGGATGAAGGTGATTGGGGATATTATTTTGAAGTGGATTTGATTTATCCAAATAGCATTAAAAATAAAACTGCTGATTTCCCACTCGCACCTGAATCTGGTGAAGTGACTGAAGATATGTTTTCACCATTCATGTCACAATTTCATAATAACTTAACAGAGTGTGGACAGCCAAGGTACAAACCATGCCGCAAACGTTTACTCACCCAATATGATAAGAAAAATTATCTCGTACACTTCTGCATATTAAAATTCTATTTAGAAATGGGCATGCTTCTAAAGTCAGTTCACCGCATTATCAAATTTAGACAGAAAGCCTTCCTCAAACCCTACATAGATAGTAACAGTCAAAAACGTGCACTCGCCCAAAATAATTTTGAAAAGGATTTTTATAAATATAAGAATAACAGTCTTTTCGGAAAGACCATGGAGGATGTTAGAAAACGTATGAATTACAAACTAGTCGTTGATGAACAAAAATATCACAAATTGACCTCATCACCTCTTTTCATTGATAGAGACATCATCGATGAGGATCTTGTAGGTGTTAAAATGATAAATCAGAAGTTGAGTTGTGCAAACCCATCTATATTGGGCAAGCCGTTTTAGATTATTCCAAGCTTGAAATGTATCAACTCTTCTACAAAATATTAAAACCATGCCCTCTCGTAAAAGAGGTTCGCTTGCTGGGTGGTGATACAGATAGTTTCTTTTTAGGAATTACCACTCAAAAAGATTTAAATTTTAATGAAGTAGGCAAGTCATTAGAAAAATATTTCGACACATCTAACTACAATCCCACTCATCCACTCTATTCCATACAGAATAAAGCCAAACTTGGTTGTTTTAAGGATGAAACAGCAGGAAAGGAAATAGATGAAATGATTCTCCTCCGTAATAAAATGTATTCCATGAAATTAAAAGAATGTGCAGATAGTATTAAGCGTGCTAAAGGTATATCAAAATCCATTGTTCATAAAATGAAACATCGGTCCTATAAGAAGGCCTATAAAAATAAAACTATAACGTTTGTCAATATGACAATCTTAAAATCTCAACTTCATACTGTGAAAACGTACACGTTTAAGAAACGAGCACTTTCAGCATGGGAGGATAAGAGGTGTTGGATAGGACATAACACATCTCTTCCACATGGACATCCTGACACAAACATACCTCCACCCAAAAGAATAAAACTCACGCTACCACATTCAGGAGATGTATTGACATAATCAACTTTAACTCAGTATTTTGATGTTGCTTTTTGTAGATATACATGGTTGTTTTATGTATCGCATGAGATCGTTTCTTCCTTGTGAATATATGCCTACAGTCAGCTCATTCCCCCTATATCTGTGAAAAGACTTTTTCATATACTTATTTTTATTTCAATAAACATATCACAATGACTTCACTTTGTTTTCCGAAACACTAAAGTTACGAGGGATTTAGTATCTTTCACATGGATGCACTCTTGTAAACCATTGGTAATTTTGATAGCAATAGAGGGTATAGTTTGTTTGATGACGGGATGATAGAAAATAGATTCAAACATCTTCTCGACTATTCCATATGAAGCGTCTTTATCATGAATGAAATCGCGTAAAATGTATTCTTTTTTCTCACCAACAGAAATAGGTAGAATCAAATCACTTTGAATGTAAAGGTGCTGTTCATGTTTATCAAGTGCCATTGGTGTTTCTATACCAATCGTATGTGCAGCAGTAAACACAGTTTGTAGCATTGAAAAACCTGAGTTTTTTCAAATTTTTACTCAATTGACATTGAATGTTATCACCCAGTTTCAGAACAACGCGTTGATTTTCAATTGAAAACGAAATCATCATATCATATCATACATCATATCATGAAGGATTTGAAATACTTCTATATGAAATGACATTCACGTATTGGAATAAAGATCGCTTTCCAATGCTCACCGCCTAAATTCTGCGAATGAGTGTTTAGCACAATAAAGATGGGATAGTGATTTACTGCAGGTGGTAAGGTATCGAGTGAATAGACATTATCGAAAGATTTCAACGTCGCTTCGTCTGCATTACGCTGCACTTTAGTCTTAATATCGTCAGCAGTCAACCAACTCATTAACGATTATACTGAAGAATCACGTCACGATACTTTGTAATTTCAATATTTTAATCGAAGACTGCATAAATTAATACATTGATCGTCTCAGGTAGTGTTCTTTTGAACGTCAAATCCAAACGAATATTATGAGGCACGTTCGCTTGACGATAGGGGGCACTAATATCACTGTCAGCAGTCAAATCAAATGCATAAATAGTATATCCACTCTTAAACTCTTTCATAGTGAGTCCGTTGGTGTCATCCGTATTGTAAAAGCCAAAGACATCCATAAAATCAACATAACTGCGCATAAATTGATCCGAAGCAAAATCTGGTTTGTAGGGTGGACCAGGATGACTCACACCATTTACACGTAAAGCAATTTCACTTAACTGATTGTGTTTAAAATTGAAAGGATTCTTCTTTATATTACCATTAAATGCATCATTTTCAACCATTGCCACCATGAGGAGCTTCGGTGCTTCCGATGGAAAGAGGCCATCTTTCATGAAACTCTTTTGATCTTTCGGAATTGTAAAGGTGAGAAGCTTTGTATGCTGAACGGGGTAAATGGCATTTTGACGGTTAAGACCTTCAGCATGCCCTCTAATGACACTTGGATTCGGTACTACTCGACGAATGTAAAGTGCAATATCTTCCACATGAATTCTAAAATTGTCAACTTTAGCAAATGCATTCAGCGCAAATTCAGGCTTATTCAATGTCAGCTTGAGTCGCATGCTGGTATTACAGAGTAAAAACTTTGACTGTCTAAAGAAGTCTAAATTCAGCGGACCATATAGCTGACATACTTTACTATCTTTAATTATAGCAGATCGCTTTACAAAGCCACTGTTTGTTTCAACATCAAATTTTCCTGCTTCATCTCTGTACCATCCCATGGCTTCCATATGACTTTTTTGTGCTGCTGGATGAAACTGTGATACATGATTGAAATATGATTTATAGGGATAATCGCTTTGACCACCTTCCACTTGCTGCTCTCCAATCGTTAGAGAAACATCGCGAAGTAATGTAGTCAATGGTAAATTGTTCAGCCCAACTTTATGTGTATCGTCAATAGCAGTTCCATCTGCTTGCTGAATTCTAAACCTCAAATCAAGCATCGCATAACTCAAATCTATGTAGTCATCACTACCACCAGGAATAACAAATTCAATGGGGCCAGCATTCTCAGCTGTTCGAGGATGATAATCTACAATACTTGAACTAAGAATATCTGTCTGTATGGCTTGTTGATCGAACAAACAAAAACCGGAAGTTTTACACTCCATGATTAGAAGTTATAGCAGCGTCGTCGTTTAGCGCCTGATGAATGATTAGAGCCTCTGCGACGTTTGCGTGAATGCCTTTTGACTGAAGATCGCACCTTACCAGCTCCGCGATGTTTCCTCCTTCCTTTTTTCATTCGTTTAGGTGATTTCTTTCCTTGAGTAACACCAGCAATGGTCTGCTTCAATGTTTTTAAACCGCGTTCCTTCCCACGATTCAACAAACTGCTCTTAAAACTTCTACCTCTGGAAAGATCACTTTACATCGAATGATTTTCTCTACCAAATATGTTTCACTTTCAGTGACTACCTCAATCTCATCGCGGTAAAAGCTACCCTCAATTTCTTCATTATCGTAATCTTTCAACTTGTAGGTGGTCGGAGAGTCTTTTTGATTAATCCTTGATACTGTAAATACCTCCTCTGTCCAATTCGGAAGGTACCCTTTAGCAAAAACACTTTTCACTTTTGAGATACGAACTTTATCACCAATTTTCACATCACTTTTCACATGAGTGCGTTTACGTTGGAATGATTCGCGCACTTTATCTACATTGTCAGCATTTACATCTACTGGCCTGAGTCCAATAGAACGATGGATAGAGTGATTGTAGGCATGGAGTGTATCTTGTAGAACCTTTGTCCAATTTTGTGTCAAGTTGGCAGTAAAATGTCGCTACAAGCGATTTTTTAATGTGCGATTAAAACGTTCAACGAGTGCAGCTTTATAATCACTCTTTACACTAAACAACTCAATGTCATGCCTCTCAAATAATCTTCTCACATGCTGATTTTCAAACTCTTTTCCTTGATCACTCTGAATTCTTTTTGGAATCCGACCTTCTCGAAAAATTGTTTGGAATGCTTTTGCTACTCCTTTCCCTTCTTTAGTTTTTAAAGGTTGAGCCCACGCATAACGCGAGAAAATATCAATGACGGTTAAAATAAAGTTATTGCCCGAGTTATGTTTTGAAATGGAGGCAACATCACACAAATCTGCTTGCCACTGCTCATCGATGTCATGAACAATATAATGGCGGGTGCGGTACTTCTTTTTCGCTTGTTTGTGGAGTGTATAGGTAGCCTGACCCTTTAACCATCGTTTCACTTGTGATTGTGGAAGACCACTCGCTTTTGATAATTTCTTGATAGATGCAAATCCTGCCGGATGTTTTACATCATAATAGATTGACTTCAAACGTTCAGTCGATGACGACTGACTCTTTTTCCTCCTTCTCATCTTTTTGTTTTCTTGCCTTTCTACATTTACAACAACTGCAGCATTTAGCTTTAGCGGTTTTGCGATCGTGTTCACATTGCTTAGGGGTTTCATTGTGAGAGCTGGCGCAGCAAGTGCAAGTGACAACGACATTCACCTCTGGCGGCTCATTACATGGCAAGCAACACATCTCCTTCATATTAATAGTCTGAGAACATGTATTTCCTGGGAGGAGCTGTTTTACGTTTTCCTTTTACTAGTTTTAGTGGTGATGTAGATCTACGTCGAGTTCTTCCTCTTGTTTGCTTAGTGAGTGTGGGAGGGGATGTAGCAGGTGACGTCTTAAAACAATTTGTTGGCATTTTCATCGTCTGAAGCATTGGAGCAGTAGCCACTGTTGAATCAAGTTCTTTCAATGTCTCATTATTCAAAGCAAATTTTGGTACATTATGCTTTTTCAATAGTTTAAGAAAGTATGACCAACCAGGTGGAACATAGCCCTGACGGCGCTTTCTACGTGTCGCATACTGAATCAAGTCTTCATAACGTGAAGCATCAATCACTTTATTTTCATCTGTAATGATTTCTCCTCTATCATTTACATTGAGATGGGGTTCAATACTGTTGAAAAGAGATATGGCATGTGCGCGAGATGCTAAAGGTGTAGCAGTCGATACAGAGTCACGCATCTTATTCTTCAAGTTTTTCAATTGCTCAACAGTTTCCGATTGTAATAATACATCACGATGTGGATCTTTGATGTGAACATTTTGCTGATAATCTATTTCTTTCCTATACATTTGATTTGCAAGAGGTTGCTTTACTTGCTGCATGGCAGTCAATTGTATATATTCATCCTGAGAAATAACAATCATGCGAAAATAAGAACTCATAGTCTGTAGATAATCATGGGAGTTTTCAAAATATCACTTCGAAATCTAAATTCTTCCGGACACTCTTGCGTAAAGTCAATGAATAAGTAACCGTATGGTTTTTCAGTAGCCGCTTGAAAAATTTCAATTAAGGCTTTTGATCCTCTGGGTGCAACTTGTCGCGCTAAAATTTCAAATTGACTTTTATCTCGCGGATTCTTGAAAATAGCATAATAGTGTGTATTCAGGTTTCGTGTACGAGCTTCTTTTCCATCAGGAAACAAATTTTGTGTGATATAGATGATAAAGCACCTTTTATGATGTGCTGCGCGAGTGAACATATCTGTAACATCTTTTGAATTCTTACTTTCTTTTAATAAATCATCCAATACAACAACATCATTAGACTGAAGTTTATCCACTGGAATAATTCCTTCATGTCGAATAAAGTTGCGACTTTGCAATTCCTGAAACAACGACGGTTGATAAATACCATAACACCAAATCACTCGATTGATAGGTTCCTTAAACAACTCCCTTCTTTTATCCAATAAATTCAGCGTGAAAACAGTTTTACCTGCATGAGATGGACCTGATACAGTCAGAACTTTATCACATTGAAGTCTGAAATCCATTTTATTACTTTGAGACTCAACATTTGCATAATTAACGCTTAGAGCCAAAGATATTACCCAATAGGTTGCCCACGGCAGGAGCTATCATTGGAAGTATTGCTGAAAGGAAACCGCCCTTTTGTGTTAGAGTTTTCCTCTTTCTTTGAAGGGCGACTTTAGGATTGGAGATGAAACGCAATTTTGTGGCATATCGCTTAAGTAACTTTCGTTGTTTTGGCGCTAATTTCTTCGTCCTCAACTTTCTGACATGAGAAATAATTTCACGAATGAATTTATCGTTGGCATGTCGTATAGCATTGTATCGCTGATTTGCTTTCATTCGTCGGAGAGCTTGAATGGCTGAAGAAAACTTTGAAGACTTTTTACGTTTCGCCATTTTCCGTGTTAGTCTTTGCTAAAACCTATCTTTACCACATTTGCATAGGTACTAACTATTGCGACATAAGTGACACTCGGAATGAGCAAAACGTCACAGTGGTTACATTTGCAAAGTTGAATGCAATTACGTATGAAACAGCGTTGACAAAAAGCATGCTTACATCTCTTGAAGATGCGCTTTTCATTTCCATCCTTTCGCTTACATACATCACAACACATAGTTTCACCGTTACTGATGTCTACAGCAAGTCTTTTTGAAGATATGAATTTGCTAGCCGTTTCTAAATAATAGACGCATGTACAGAAGGAATATACTTCGAGAGTGAGCAGACATAGCTCGAAAACCAGTTGTGCTACAATCAAGTACCACTGCATTTTCAATTTTTCTTTATGGAAAGTTGAATGTGAATATCTGAAATCGCTTCAATCACTAGACTGCTACCATGATGGTTAAATGCATTAAGACGTTCAGCAATTTTTATCATGTCTTTTAAAAAATTCTTCGGGGTGATCTACCACTTCCATTGAATAAGAAGCAAAATGGAAAGAGCGACTTTCCACCTCTTCCTTTCCAAAATGACTAAACTTAATTTTCGCAACTAATCGCGCCATGACAATGCTATCAGAGAATTTTTTCATTAACTCTAGAAATAGAGTGCTAGCATCATCGACCACTGCTTCGATGTCGGTCTCATCTTTATGAAAATTTATCACAATCTTGAACAGCTCCTTTTAAACTTTGCCTATGAAAATGTAATGTTCCGCAGTCGTTTGAGAAAGACATGATCGCCCTTTATCTAACCCATCCATTGCATGAAAACAACAACTCTTCTCATAGTAACATTTATTGAACAATAGTAACAAGCATGCATTATAAATCAATGGTTTGAAAGAGATAAAATAGATACAGCTGGTAACTATCATACAGCGAGCAATGATAACCATACCGGACTTTGGCAGTGCTGAGGTAAGGAGGAAAGAAGCATTGGTTATGAACGTAGCTACTACAACGAACAGACAAAATAGGAACAGACAAATCCTTAAAACGTTTCGTGACTTCCTGATAATGTTGATTCACTCTACTATCCCAAGGCGGGAGCAAAATATCATCAATGATTAGATTGGGAAATACTTTCCTCTCCTTACCAGGATTATTACAAAAGATGCGTATAACATTGAAAGCAGCTAACCATCGTTTAAAGTCAATAAGAAGAGCACTCTCACAAGAAAAGCCGTAGTCTTGCAAATATTTCAGATTAAGTCCATGAATGTGTTTCTCGCCCATTGATCAACATTGGGATTTTTTCAGGTGAGCGAGCTCCGACCTAAAATCTTGTAACAGCTCTAACTTTTGAACGGCTGGTCCGATTGACGCGCGGCAAAAATGGCGTCGAGCAGTTTTTTCTCTTTCAAACGAGTAGCTGTAAGACAAAATCCGTCCACTAGAAGCCAAGATCGAAGCTAGCTGTCCAGAGGGGAGGGGAGGTCAGTGAAATTTGATGAAAAATGTTTTGGTGAAGGTCCCAGGTCGAAATTCCACACTTTGGAAAATTTTCAAAATTTTACCCATACAAAGCCACTCTGACACTTAGGATTTTTTCAGGTGAGCTACGACAGTCCACCCTCCCAACCTGGCCGGCACACCACGCCAACCTAGACACCACATCACCGCGCGCTATACGACGGTCGGCCAGAGGGGGGGGGACGTCAGCGAACCTGACGGACGCACGTGGCCGGCACACCACGACACTCTGTCGTTCCAGAGGGGGGGACGTCTGACTCAAAGCACCACGGCGGCCGACCACGACACTCTGCCGTTCCAGAGGGGGGGACGTCAGCGACGGCGGCCATCTTGCGCGGTCCAGAAGTGGAGTTTTACTTACTACTAATGTCCGATCGAACTGATTCCCCGCGATTGCAAACAGCCCATTTTGGAATAGTTTGGAGGCTTGGTTGAACGACTTATTGAATAGGTAGAGAAATATCGGATCGGTGGTAGTGGAAATTCGCTCCAAAGTAAGCTCCCTGGCTTTCTTGTTGTCGCCGCCGCTGCTGACCAGTTTCATAGTCTGGCCTGTTGGCACCACTTTAGTGACAAATTTCTCGAAGGCGGCCGGCCTTTGTTGAGTAAGAGATCCCCAGGGTCATCAGGTGCAACACTGCTCGCTCCTGTCCCTGCCAGTTGATTGGATTCACTACTCACAGCCCATGAATTGGCAAAAATAGAAATCTTATGCTAACGTATACTAGCTGCTAAAACTTATTCTGCTAGTTATGCAAACGCCTCATATACTGTAGCAGTGAGATAGAAAAGGACAATGGTCACTAGTGGTCATGGAAATCAAAGGGCAATGGATATTTCAATACAACGTAAAACCATTGAATAAAATGGAAAATGTACAACATAAAGAAATTGAATCTGTGCAAGGAAAATGGAGGTAGAAATGGAATTGGAACTATATGTAAAATAGCCATCTACTACACTACATTGGATAAAATCGACCTAATGCTACACACCATGCCTAAGACAAAACTTCGAAAACAATACTTCACATGTTTGTTATCAGAAGTTCTTATACTACGACTAATTCTACATATATGGAAGCAGATATTTTTTCGTTTTTTCTTCATATGGTACTTCAACTAATGCCATATGAAAAACAACAAGTCTCCAGTACTTCTTCTACTATTGATTAATAATGATGATGGCTATATTTGCATGTCATGATGCATTCGGACATGGCATTACAGTTTATTCAATGAAAAGTAAAACATCTATTCTGTAAGAAAACACAAAAAGACAAAATTACGGACTAAGCGCACTTAATGAAAGAGCAGCCATATCGAGATGTTTTGGATTTCACTCTCCTTCTTTGATTCCCTTGTGCACCCGTTATTGTAGATGGAGTTCAGAGGATGAGAAGCACACAATGCTTTCTTCGCTAAACTCATACGTAAAAACTCAACAAATTTCTTTTTGCGAGGTAGGTCAAATATTCTGCAAAAACGATCTTCAAATTTGATTAGATTCATCATGCGACAGTTTTTGATGCTACATCAGGCAGGGAATCCGTAGCTCGCCATTAATCTTATCATGATGCAGTACACAGTCCATGGCGAAGTGTTTCCATAGCACGGTCTTCGGTGCTTTCACTTGACGCAGAGAATGCAACATGGAGACTCTTTTTGAAAATTTTCGATAGGATGTTGCAAGAAATTACAAGTATGCGTATTCCATGACCAAATCATAATCAATTGTAAGGCCTAACAATTTAGTTGAGGATACAACTTGAATAGCCGAGTTAGAGTGAGGACCTTTCAATGGAGATAGCGAGACTGATCTTTTTGTTTGAAAGTTCATTAATTTCGTTTTTGTGCTGTAGTGGATGTGAAACACGATACTGTAGGCAGTCAGTCATCAAGTACTCGTCTACAGTAGTTACGTTTCGTCCCCTAAAGGGGAGTTCACACGAGAGCTGATAGCTGATAGATGACCTCCGTTCATCCTGATAGCTGATGGAACCCGGTCACGCTTGACAGCTGAAAGTTGAGACAAATCCTGCTCCTATTCTCACGAATTTCTCCCAAAGTTAACCGTAGCAGGTAAAAGTGGCCTGAGAGCTGTTTAGAGCTTCATTATAGTAGTTCTCAGAACCCGGTCACACTACTATCGTATATCAGCATGCATTTGTGATTTTATCTAGTTTTGGTTCATAGTAGTACTAGCGCTTCGATGTGTGGTCACATTTGAGAGCTGCTGACAGATGACTATCATTTGTCGTGTGTTTGATCATTTGTCGCGATGAAGAGCAGTCGCGCAACCATCATCCCTCTTCACACAACTTCAACTCTGGGATCACAGAGTGGTATGTTCCGTTATGATGATGGAACATACCACTCTCTGATTCCAGAGTTGAAGTTGTCTGATCGAAGCGGCTTCCGTAATTTCCTGCGGATGAATGTTTCAGATTTTGAAGATTTTATAAAGTTGGTTGGACCGAACACCCATCTACGAGAGACTATTCCCGCAAAGAAAAGGTTACCAGCATCGCTCCGCTATCTCGCTGCTAGTAAGTGTGAGATCCTTAGTTGTGTGACTGATCTGGGATTGGTGGGCTGTTTGTTTCATTAATTGGAGTCACTCCTGAAGGCGGCTGATTTTCGTGTCGTTTTATTTACAACTGTCCTAATCCCTGTATACCTATGACAGGAATACATGCAGTCAGTGACTACAAAATTACCATTAACAAAACATCCATAAACAAAAACTAAATGAATCCCGGGAGTAAAATCCTAGTACCTAGAGCTTTGAAAAAATCAACAGAATCCCGGGATTGGAATCCATATGTCGCATTCATCTTTCCCCTTCCCCAGCAACTTCCATAACCCTATGTCGGCCGTAAGCAATAGGCAATTTTCAGGATTCGGATAAGCCACGCGAAAGTTTCTAATTATAACTTTAATTTGTAATAACAATTAACAATGATAATTATGATTGAATATTATATAAAACTTATTAACAATGATTTACAGCTTTCACTTGGCATTTCCAGATTCTGAAAATTAACAGTGACAACTGACATTTTCTCTCAGGAACAATAGAGGTTAGACATTTGCCCGAAAATCAAAATCAGTTCCCCATCGCAACAATGACATCACGTTCCTTGAAGCATGGTATAGTAGACAATTTTCATGCTGTGTTTTACTAATCCATGTTGTTCTGAAAATATGTGATTCCATTAGTTTACTGCGTTAGTCAGTCATTTGTCGTGCATGTTTGAGCCCTCAGGGGGAGATGTCGCACAGAATATACAGTTTGTATGGCTCTCGAAGACATTTTCCTTTTCAATTACATGCGCCAGTGTGTGCATTTATCCTTTTGACTTTCAACAGAATATAACATTGCCTTGGCGGCTTTGCATATTGAATAAGAGCCTGTTGTTTTCCAGGTGATTCTCATAGGTCGTTATCATATCTCTTCTGTCAGCTGATGCTGTCTGAAAGGTGCCGTTCCTCTTTATCCGGTCCCGGTATTCTCCGCTCGACACATACCACAAACAATTATGGTTATCAAATAGAGCGATTAAACGCTTAGTCAACTCAAATGTCCACTCGAATGACAAACTCGAACCTGCTGCACATTCTGGAGTAAATTTATTAGGCATGCCGGCATCCCCATTAAAAAAATCGAAGCACTCGACGAAATGCACACACAACCGCTTGACGACAGCAATTAATCTTAATGAGCTTCTCACTTCGCCATTGTGTTTCCAAGATCGTAAAATCATCAGAAGCATTCTTATTTGGCAATGCGAATAATAAGGATGGGCAGACGCAGACGTAATTCTATTCTAGCACGATGTGTGTCGAGACTGTACTTTGTTCTACAATCTACATAGTGACATCACCTTGAAATGAGAGGAGTTGGTAATCGCAGAAACATCAAATCCCTACATTTTCAACTGTTTTATTACGTCAATAATTTGTGCTCTTATATTGTTTAGCGGTTTATTAGGCCATTGTTTTGTTATGTGATTTTGAGCAATGAAGCAATGGTCATAAAAAATTCGACGCAACTGATGATATTACTATCAAATAGCATCAAGAAGTTTCAAGAATGATAGTTGAGGTCTCCGGGGTGGTCACACTACCGTATATAGAAGTCACTTAAAAGCTTCTAGAATGTGCAACTATTAGGGCGTTCATTGAAGTTACTATAATGACCCGGTCACACTATCTCTCAACTAACACCTATATTTGCCACGTCCGTCACCGAAGACCATGGAAGTTGATAACTGCTCTCAGGGTTCGTTACACTTGATAGTTGTGCTCGCTATAGCAACTTGATTGACGTTTGAAGTCGGCAACGGATACCTCAGTTCAGGCAATTTGATTGGCCAATTGCTCAACTATCATGTGTGATGCCTAAAGTATTGTATCACACAAGATGCACAAGTGATTGAGCATAACAAATGATTTACCATGCAACATAATCTCCGGAAGCGACATATCTCTACACGGTAGTAGAAGTCTACAACTGTATTCCAAACCTCCGACTATGAAATTCGGAACTTCCGCTTGAAAAGCGAAGCTGATAATCAACTACCGTGCACCTTTGAACACTCGAAATAATGACATTCAATTCGAATTGCCAGAAGAAAAGAATACAATTAGCCATCTCGACTGCCCGCAATATTGCTTCAATGTCCATGCCCGTCTTCGCCCTTTATCAAAAAGCACAACATCGAGCTTCTATGTCAACCAATGGTTTTCCTGATTTATTTATGAATTTGAGTATAAGAAAAATAAGACGTCTGTTTTGAGCTTGCATTTAGACGCTACTACACCAATTTTCTCCGTACAGAAAAATCCTTTTCCGAGCTTGAAAGAAATCAAATATGTATACCGTGAAGCCATAGTATCCATATAAAATAAAAAGGTATCTAAATGTAAAAAAAGGTGTCGCATAAAGCATAAAAACGATAAGGATTTATTCTTGCCATACGAATCCGCTAGCTTCCAATCCCGTTGTAACGATAAGTTATAATGATGACAGGAACAGTGTTGATCTATCAGATGATCCAATGAATTCTACAAAATAATAGCGAGATAACACATACATCTGACATAGAATGCTCGATGTATCAATGGGAAAAAGAAAAGTGATAATCTATTATCTGGCTGACAGACTTATATGCTACAGTTAAACTAAGCTTTCAACAATGAGGTCATGCATAATAACCGAAGATTTCTGGCCTTAGGATTTCAACTAACTTAAAGATCAACAGAAAACAAAGATATACATATAAAGTTAATATGTTAAGTGATAATACTACACCCGGTTTATTATTTCGCCATGATATAGACAATATGAAATGGTAAAAGATGACTAAATTGACAATCCGGGAAATAATAGTAGTTGTTCGAGTAGTTGTTCGGGAAAATCTCATCAAATCTCGAATATCAGATGCCCTGGAAATGCGTCTCTCAGTGTTCCCTATTGAATTGCCCTCTCCGTATATCGAGATAAAACTGACATGCTTTAATGCGGTTAAAGGAGGATATTGATATTTGCTGAGACACATAGGTCTTCACCTTTTGTCGAAAATCCTGGGTCCATATTCTCACACATTTTAACAGGACAACTGCACTTATTATTCCAGCACATGTACGTTTCCTTTTGTATGTATCCGATACTAAAAATATGTTTGCTACAAACATAGACAAAGCAATGACTCCTAAATTTCTTGTCATCCCGCCTGTAAGCTAATCCATTAATTGCTCTGTGAAACGATATGAAGTTAGAAATTTAAATTAAATAGATGCAGCCGTCCGCTCTGCGCTCATCAAACTAGAGTGAAGGAAGGAAGGGGAAGCTCTTATCAAATTAGATTTCTAAATTGTATTCAATTCCATTCGAAGAGAACAGGAAGGTTTTCACAAACAAGTCCAACAAATTCTGAACGCATGCTGTGACCTAGAACTGTAAATTTTTAAGAGCAGTGAGCCATTAATACTCAATCTAGTCCGTTTCAATATCCTTCGTTTAACCTTAAGTGCCAGTCTATCGGGTCTTTCGTTAGGAAAAGACGCCTTGGAGACAATTCTTCGAGCATTTTGGCAATAGTTGTCAAGTCACTATGCTCTTTTCTTTGCATGTATGCCTTTTCCATTAATAATTGACACAAACTGCAAAATAAATGTCACACCTGATTTCTGCAGATAAACATTGTATATGTAACTAGCTTTTCTGCGTAACTTACGCAAGCGGAAATGAGATATGCAAGCCCAAGACTGTCCTCACTCATTTCCTAACCTCAAGTCCTTCCTTCACAGATCCCATGACTGTAAGACTATCATCGCTCAGTTCCGCACCTCAAGTCGTTGACTACATGATCCCACGACTTGAAGATTGACATGTTTGATCTATCATAATCGACATCATTGTCAAAGTATACCTGATCTCATCTTCAATCTACGGTATCTAAACGTTATCGTTTCAACCGTCCAAGGAGAAGCGCATGCTGCACTAAACTAAATATTTACAAATTATTTAAATACTCTACATTTGAATAATGATGCAAATTATATCATGCTAAAATCTCGGTATTCTAGATGCTTGCGTTTCCAATGAATTAATGATGAAATATGTGCAAACTTAATTGATCTATGGTTGATGTAAAAGCATTTCATGCATTTGAATGCATGGTGCGTTAATGCTATGTTACAATCATGAGGCCCATTCAAGATGTTGCTCGAGCTTCATCCATGCAATGAAGTTGAATATTGAGGAGTCATGTTTATTTAGAATGAAGATTTTCAGGGTATTATTGATTTTGCTGTGAACAGGCTCATAACATCTCTGCTTAATTCTTAAATAATTCATTCCAACAAATACAGTGAATGTATTTCATTGATAGTTATATGAAATAAATTTGTTTAGTAGAATGTTGATATTATAGAACACATTTTTATCAAATTATGGAAATTTACGAGACACCAATATTTCTATTGAAAATGCAAGACACCAACACCCTAGATTCCCCGACCGCACTCGCCCGACCTGGGAATCGAGCCGAAGTCCGCGGTTGAGACGAGGATTATTGTTGAATCTATTCAATAGGCTACGCTGACAGTTCAAAAGGAATGTGAGTGAAGGCAGAAGGCATCTCTAGTGATATCGAGAGCTTATTGTCCTATTATTATTGACAGAATGCTACCGGATACTCAATGTACTGCGACAGACCTTTGTTCTCAATCCACTAGTATGATGTAGACGAATGACATGCTGATGTGCTGTCTCGCTGCAACATGAATGCTTGTAATATTCTGTAAATGATGTACCTTTTCCATTAATTATTGACACAAACTGCAAAATACAGATTGTTTCATAAAAAATGGATCACCCTTAAACGTCGCCTTAACTTCAACTTTGTCTAACTCCGCCAAACTTGAACGAATTTCTCTGAAATTTGGAAAATATGTCAGTTGTGCTTACTAATACCATTGTTGGAAATTTCAAGCATGAATATTGAGTTGTTTTCCTGTTATAGATAAAAAAAGTAGTAGATAATTTGATCTTCATTTAGCAATGTTACACAAAATCATACCTCACTCTTATAAAATTACATTTGTTTCCTTTGTTATGTAATATGTTGTTCTACAAGCCAAAAGCTATCAAGCAAAACAAAAATAAAGAATATCGGTCAATCAGAGCCAGTATAGTACCATTATTCATCAACAATAATGTAACTGCTACATGTGATTAACTGGACTTCATGTTCCATAGCTTCCTGACTTCGTTGCGGTGGTGTTGGCAGCACTCCTGATTGCTTTCAGCTAGAAATCTATCTCTTACCGGTTGAAAACAATACAAAGCACAAATGAATAATAACGAGGTCGCATTCACAAAAGGCAAAGTGTCAGCCTTGCTAGAACTAGGGTTTTCTTTGCGAGCTACAAGCAAGCGACTAAATGTCCCTTACACAAATGCGCATCGATGGCATAATGATGATTTTCGACTCTGTCGTAAAGAGGGCTCTGGCCGTCCACGCAAAACATCCAAACGTAGAGACCGCCTAATTTTGAGATTTGTTAAAGTTGATCCAAGTCTCTCGTTAACTGAGATGGCTGCACTAGACTCGTCTATTTCTAAGTCCACTATTCGTAGAAGACTTATTGAGTCGAATTTCAAGAGCTGTAAGAGGCCCTCTCAGATCGAATTATCAGATCAGCATACAAAAAGACGTCTCAGATGGGCAATGAGTCATTGTCACTGGCGAAATCAATGGGATCGGGTTGTCTGGTCTGATGAGGCATCAGTCCGTCTGAAGGATAGTGATGGTCGATTGAGATTATGGATAAAATCTGATCAGGAAATTCCGAGACATTTACATCGTCCCCGGGTACAGGTGGTGCGACTTTACTGATTTGGGCTGGCATTTGGACCAATGGCCGCTCTGAACTTCACATAGAGCAAGGAACCATGAATTCTGAACGCTATGTGAATGTTTTACGAATGAACATTGGCCAAATGACAGATCAACTTGGTGATCCATCGACTTGGTTATTTATGGATGATAATGCTGCGTGTCACAGGAGTAGTAGAGTCAACTTATGCAAGTCTCAATTATGGCTTAGGACATTATCTTGGCCAGCTCGTTCTCCTGATCTGAATCCCATAGAAAATGTATGGAGCATTCTAAAACGTAACGTTCGTCGTTCACTACTACCTACAGATGGCGTATTACAACTTACGTCACTGTTAAAAAGAGAGTTGAGAAAGTTAGATCCGTCAAAAATCAACGATATCATCGAATCAATGCCTAGACGAATTGGTAATGTCATTGACAATAAGGGTAGGGCCACAAAATATTAGCTTCTTAAGAACCGTTACTGTATCATAGCTAGATTATATAAGGACATTTAAATATATTAGGGACATGAAATAACATGAAAAATGCTTTTCTGTATCATACTTATGTTTTATTTAGTCAAATTTTAGGATGATCCACTTTTTATGAAACGGACTGTAGATGTCACAATTAGATTTCTACGGATAAACATGGTAGATGTAATGCTAATGTTCTGTGTTAGTTTCATGATAGGCAGATATCTTTGCGATTTCATGCTTAGTGATAGCCCGCACATCCCAAGCTTTATAATGTACAAATTTACATTTCGCCAAACCTATTGCGAAGAAACAGCAACTGCGTGACAATAGGAACGACACACTTGTGAAATAATGAGCTGCAACTTTCGGGTCGACTTATCAAAAATGTCCTCTTTATTCAGAGAATTCTGTGTGCAGATAAGAGAGCGATTATGAGGCATTTGATGGGAGTGACGACATTGCTTCCTGAAACTGTTGTATTCATTCGATGTCGGCAAAGAGTCACTCCAGCAGATCGAGCGGCAGAATGATCACTGAAGATCGACTGGGTGCGAGGATCCGTTAGTCTTCGCTTTGTACAAATTTTTACGAATGATATGACCTTTTCTGTCATGTTTGGAAAGGGACAATATCTCGGGAGTTACTTAACTCTTTGTGTGAAGGAGGGCATTATCATAAATGAGGAAGATGAACTCCTTGAAAAGAAGTGCACCTGTTTCGCCAATGAAATTCAAAAAAGAGTTTTGTCTTTCCCCCTCGACAAACATGAAATGTAAGAGTACGAAGTAGGGTGGGAGAAACAGCTGAACAAACTATGGAATTCTTCCCACTCTGTCCTTCAACTACACGCACTGGTTTTTTCCTTAGGCGATCAGTCTTGAGTATTCGCGGTTCAGATGTTGAATCCGCATTCGTCGATGAAGATACCATGTCACCGAATGCCTTCTCTCATGAATCATAAGACGTTTATCGCGCTCTCTTCGTTTACCTCAACGATAATCCAGAGAGTGGACACGGATCGCAAGAGCTTCAAAGTTATCAGGCAACCATCTAAAGCGCGAGAAATTGACAATTTGTGGTGAAAAAGTGACAATTGCCATTGTAGTTTGTGATATTTATTTTGCAGTTTTCATATTAAGCATGCATACATGTCTATGTTTTGAATGGCGTAATGGAGTCATGGAAATCTGCAATTGTAAGATGCCCCGGTACCGATCCTTGATTACATAAACATAGGACAATTGCTGAGTGCATCCGTAGAAATCAGTTGTACCATTTATTTTGTTTATTTTGCAGTTCGTGTCAATAATTAGTGGAAAAGGTACAATTACAGAGCTTACAGCAACACTTTACAGTCATCAGTAATTTACATATTCTCTACTCTCACTCATCACCTTACATCCTTGCTACTAGAAGAGACTGGGATAGACTGCTTCTGCTTGATGATCGACCTGCATTTCGGCCGATCGTGCGCGTTCACTTCCTGGGCCCCAACGCGTTGGAGGTCTTCCGTGCAGATCACCAATTACATTGTGATGCAGGTCGCCAATTACGATTGTAATGAAGCAGATTTCAGGAGGTCAAAAAAACAACCTAGATTTGTATATATGCAGACTTTTTTATTCCAGCCAGTATCCTTGAAAACCTTTGATAGCATGAGGATGGTAATTAACTAAGCTTTTCATTTTGAGAAGAATTTTCAATGAAGACTAGGAACAATGCATTCAATCTTCTTCAGACAGCGGTTTTCCACCACGATACAGACCGGCAATTACATGTGCATAAAGGAATGTTTGTCTGTTTCTGAAAATATATCCTTTTGATAATCATACAAAGCTGATACTAATTGAACTGAATGACGAACGAGTGGCGGTCTGTCTGTGCTCTGGACGACCGACGTTCTACTACTTATGCAGCAAACGATAGAGTTATTTATTACGTACGGTCTTGCTTTTTTAAGATTTATATATAGGTAATGTACTTGACTGTAGATACGCTTGTAGCAGCAGCTTATTGCGTTCACCATCGTTCCTAATGCACCATTTTTTTAATTATGATTTTTTTGATAATTTGGCCAATATTCTAGATGTCTGACATGAAATATTGAAATGTTTATCTGCGTTATTTCGTTTTCATTGCTAAAGTTGTCTATCCGTTTCGATGCGTCTTTCATTGAAGAACGTCTCATTCTTTTTTTTGTAGACCGTTGATAATTCTACTTTCCCAAGCAAAATGTTCGCTATACAACAATTTCAATTTTTTCCACGGGCCGCCATCTACATCGCTGGTCTTCTCATCCAGATAGTGTTTTCAAAGGCATAGTCAGATCTCTTTCTTGCCGCGCTTCCAATTTGTGCTCGCAGGAGAATTATCTTGAGGAAAGGGATAAAGTTGTCAAAAATTTGGATGCCAATGGCTTCAGGACGGAGGAGTGTAGCCGATGTTGGAGATCACGTGAATCGCAGACAGCTGATAGTGAGGAGAAGCTAGATTTCAGAGGCTCAATACCCTACGTCCGGGGTTTTTTCAGAGCGAATCCGCGATGTCCTGAAGCCGGTTGGTGTAAACGTCGGCATGATGAAACCCATTAACACTCTGAGGAACTTTCTTGTGAAGAAGCGTCCTACTCCGGCGAAAGACTTTGGTGTGGTCGTCTCCCCTTTTGCGGATCCTCAATGTGGGTGGTCTTCTGTTGGAGAATCAGGTCGTTCATTGCCTGAGAGAAAAAGGTACACATCAAAGCAGTCAGCGATGCTGACGTCACACTCGGAAGTCGCTCGACATGTGTTTGAAAGTGACCACAGAGTAGCCTTTGAGAGGATGGAGGTAGTGGACAAGGAACCGGTATGGAAGAGAAGAGTGATAAAAGAAGCATTTTGGACTGAGAGTTATGCATCGACGAATAGAGTGCAGTTTTCTTTACGAGCTGGAATTTTTGACTTCTTACTTTTTCCTTGTATTTTTTGATATTTCATTACTTCAATCAATCAATCAATCCTATGGGGCCATTTTAATAAAGCGTACTCAACCTGACTTATGTACTCAGAAAGAGACAGTTGTAAATTTAATTTTACCATGGTAATTATTTCTTATCTTACTCGATTTTCTTTTTCTTATCCTTAAATTTACTTTATTCACTGTATACTTATATTTGGTCTTCAGTATTATTCTTGTGCTGAATTTTCTTTGACAGTTGTCCTGTAAGTGTGTATTGATCTATGCAACGATTGCGTTAATGATGTTCAAACAGTGTTGTAATTCTGTATCTGATTCATTCCGGTGTTGATCATGAATAGAACCGGCGAAAATATTCGATCATCATGACAAACTTGGTGCTGTTTTTCATCTACACAATCCTTTTACCTCCGTTTTCCAGACTCGCTGGGTTGGACGGGGTTTCTTCTGATGGCTCTTCTTCACAACTCACGATCTAAAGCGTCTTCCTCCTTCAAACGAAATTTCCGCATGTCTTCTCGGACTGTGTGTCTCCACGTTTTCTTCGGCCTGCCTGATGGTCTCTTTCCTTTCACCTCCATCTCGTCCACCCTTCTCAGCCAACTGCTCTCTTCCCTCCTCCTCACATGGCCAAACCAGCACAGCCTCTGCCTGCTGATGACTGCCAAGATGTTCTCAATCCCCATTGCTTTTCTTAGTTCATCATTTGATCTCCTGTCCGTCAGCTTCACCCTGCACATCCATCTCACCATCCTCATCTCTGCTCTCTCCAACAACTGCTCGTGGTCTGACCGCATTGCCCACGTCTCACACCCGTAGGTCATGCATTGCCTCACACACGCAGCATACACCTTTCCCTTTGTCATAAGCGAAGGGCCCTTTCATGTTAGGAAGGCAGACAGCTCCTTGAACTTCTTCCATCCGCCACGGATTCTCGTCGTCACCGCCAAGTCAACACCTCCTCTTGACTCGAGCACGTCTCCAAGATAGCAGAAATTCTCGACTTTCTCAATTGAGTCATCATCCATATCCAGTGAAGTGGTCTTGGTTTGTTGGCTTCTACTGTCGATTTTAGTAGTAGCATTTGTTTTATGTATTTTCTCTTATGTCATATTATGGACAGTTGCGCTATCTTCCGGTTTGAATGCAAGACTACAGACCGTTTCAAAAGTAATTGCACAAAAAAGCTAGGCCATTTTCAAATGAAATTTTCGTGTTGAAGTCCTGGATCAATTTTGATAAACGATATACCATATGAAACCTTATGTTCCATAGATTGTTTTGACATATATTTCGTTTTCATGTGTGGTCAGTAGGCCTTATGAAAAAATGAGCGTTTTCTTTGATGCAGGATTTCAACATGAAGACGACAGAATTTTTTATGAAAGTTGGCAGACAGCATGAATTATCAGTCAGCTTCATCATGACACACGGTTTTCAGGATTGGCTGAATGTACAGACAGATACAATACTAATAAGTTTTACCGAAAACTTATTGCTAAAAGGATCTCACAAGATATTCTTATTGATGAAGATGCTCAATTTTAATAACCTTTGTACCATGTGAAAAGTTATGTCAAGCACTTAAAGTTGGCAACGTGTTTAGCTTATGTCTGGTCAGCTGTTGCCAGCAGACTTAAAAGTATGAATGTTTGGTGAATTCGTTCACCGACACCTACAGACGAAACTATGCAAATTGAGATTGTCACCATTGAATCAGGCTCATGTGACTTTCAGATGATATATTGTTTTTTGAATTCGGACATCAATTTGTGCAATTTCATTCAATTTACACTTCTACCTAATTTTAAGCCACTTTCGCGTTAACAATGTTCAACAACGGTCAACTGCACACAACTTAACAACTTCTGTTGTATTAACGCTGGTGCTGTCGAGTTTGAGCTTAAAATAATGCTGGTGTTATCAGCTCCAAGAACATGTAAGTTTTATCAAAATCGGCCCATCCGTTCACTGACAAACTTCAAATTTGTATTATTCCCATAGTCAGCCATTGCGTGAGTCATCACTTCCCTCACTTGAGGTCAGAAGAAATTCGAATCTCGGATCAGACAAGGGCTTGTCTCGTCTGTGCACTTGTTCACAGCAAACAATAGCATTTCCTTCACGTCGTAGGTAGGGTTTACAATCCCGGGATCTCGGATCCCGGGATCCCGGGATCTCGACCCTATTTCCGAGATTAAAAATCCCGGGATTACGTCTTCGAGATCTCGAGGTATTTCGAGATATTTGAAAGATTGGCCCTTAGTTCCTTCTAAGTGACATAGTTAAGAGAGTCAATGGCTTTTTTGAAAATGCATCTAAATTTTTTATGTTCCAAGTTTGATAAATTTGCCAATGTGCTGTATTTGCCGAGCCAGCTGGTTAAGCCTCGTTCACACGATGACACTAGTGTCGTGACATTAGTGCCGAGGAGCAGCGCGAAATCTGGGCTAAATCAATGCCGTGACACAAACCGTTCAGACGCTTAATAAACAGTGTTGTGACACTGCTACTAGTATTGCTTCTGTAAACTGAAAATACTTCGT
The DNA here is from genome assembly GCA_907163375.1 of Prostheceraeus crozeri. Lineage (NCBI taxonomy): Eukaryota > Metazoa > Platyhelminthes > Polycladida > Euryleptidae > Prostheceraeus > Prostheceraeus crozeri. The sequence goes on from CAJQUW010010325.1 coordinate 62,229, forward strand.
AAATTGATAGCTGAAAGACAAATCACAACGATTTAAAATAACGACTAAAATTTTAAATGACGACTTTTGTGAGATGCTTGCGAGAAGTCTGCTAGTATTGGAAAAGTCTCCTCCTGCAAGGAATGATTCTCTCGAATCGTTGGTTAGGATGGAACTGCAACAATTCAGTCTATTTCGAGACACAGGAATGATCCTCAAGTGAGTGAAACAAGTCCTGGAATCGATACCTCCAACATCGGTAGAATCCGAAAGGGCATTCTCGGCGGCCGGTTTGTTCTTAACGAAATTACGGTCGAGAATGAGTGATAACACAATTCAGTGTCTTACCTTACTTCGCCAATATTTTTTACGAGTTGACTAGTTTTACCTACTGTAGATGTTTGTTTAGTTCACGTTGAAAGATATAAATTTTACAAGCACGTATCGTCTTTTGAAATATGTCTAGAAACTTAATGATTAAAAACATATGCAGTATATATAAATCTCGATCGAGATCCCGGGATTGCGATTAGCCAGTCTCGAAAATCCCGGGATTAAGAAAACGGCTCGAGATTGTAAACCCTAGTCGTAGGAATGCTAACACTTGCGTTGCGTCCGATTAATGGAGCAGCTCATCAATGATGAAAAGGAGAATGAGTGACCATGGACGTCTCTATAATTGCGGCTATTATAGAGACGTCCATGGAGTGACACATGGGCCAACATGATATTGATATCTCAAATAGCATCGTGAAAGTAACAAAGCAGACAATCACTAATTACTTCATTTAATTAGGCAAACCACGCCACTATATTTCCAGAACCAAGTATCTCAGCTTACCAAGTAGATAAGTTTATTTATCGATTATCAGCGTGCGATTAAATTTGACGAGAATTTTTTGTGCTGTGCAACGATTTGTGAAACGGTCTGTATGTGATGACTTGAGCTCATCCAGTCGTTCATCATTCGCTTGCCTGACGATGGTCGCCTGGAGCGGCTGAAAGGGACGCCACGGAGAACGAGAAGATGGGCAACCCCACGATTGACCTATCGCCTACTTCTGATATGTGTATTTTGCTCAAGGAAATTTCTTATTACAATTTTACAATTTAAGGGCAGCTGTTATCCAAAGAAGTGCGATAAATACCTTAAGTCGTACCTTAAGTCACCAAAGAATGAATGACCTTGCCCAGAAGGCGCATCATAGTGGCAAAGTTAGTTGTTTTTTTGTTTCCAAATAAGACCCTCATTTTAGGCTAAGCTCATACAATATCGTTGGACAATGTATTGGATACAAACCGAATGCAGGTGTGGCAGAAAGTTGACCAACTTTGTTTAAAAATAATTAAAGCTGATGATAATAGAGTGAGAGTAGGGACCTCAGAATCGGCAAATTTTGAATCTAATGATAATCGAATCTCGAATCCAATCGTAAAATGTCTACATATGCCTACCTAAACTTGCGATTTACTTAGCTAGCTATACCGTCAGCCATTATGGTAATAGGCCTACCAAAGAGGTCAATCGTCATGTAATTTACATGGCCATTGGTAGATACTTTGCCACTCACAAAAACCAAGCAGTCTTTACTTTTCTGAGATAATCAAAATCTACTACGCTTTATAAGTTAGATATACAGGGTGGCGCACGTAAACCGCCGGATTTTAAACTTTTATTAGTCCTCAAATATTCATCCGATCGTCATGCAATTTCGACTCATACTAGTTTGGAGTATAGGATTTATGATGATTATACCTGTTGTACTGAGAATTGTCAAAATTCTGATACTATTGACCAAATGACATGTAGTAAAATTGACATACCAACAATGTATCTCAACATGTAAAATTTTATGATAAACTTTTACCATTTTTTCCTCCACGTCTTTATCAATAATGAACAAAACGAATTAAGGTAAATGTCATAGAAAACATTTATTAAATGAAAAACATAAGAAAAAAAGTGTTAGTAGTCATCAAACTTCAACGTGTCCTCCTCCATTCGACGGATTCGAGTCGCTTTTGGTAGGCCAGAGCAGTTTCTCGACACATCTCAGTTGTCACTTCTTGAAATGCTTGTATGATGCGGTCCTTCAGGTCTTGCATGGATGTTGGCCGTGTATGGTAAACCTTGGACTTGACAAAACCCCACAAGAAGAAATCGCAAGGCATCAGGTCAGGTGAACGCGGTGGCCAGGGCATGTCAGGAGATCCACGTCCCATCCATCTGTTAGGCATCTTCTTGTTCAACCACTCACGCACAGGAAGTCCCCAATGTGGAGGTGCACCATCCTGCATGAATTTGATGCTTCTGCCTCTTCTGTCCGACTGCACCGCTGGCCAAAATTCCTCCTGTAGCATCTTGAGATAGCGATCCTTGTTGACGGAGGTGTCGAAGAAGAACGGTCCGTAGATACCTGATTGGTTGATTGCCGCCCATACGGTGGTGCGTGGCGAGTGCATAGACTCTTGCTTGATCCAGTGAGGGTTCTGGTTGGCCCAATAACGACAATTGTGGCGATTCACACCACCATCCAGATGGAAGTGAGCTTCATCGGACCAGGTTAGTTCCACTAAATGGCTCGGGTTGGCTTGGATGCGCTGTAGCTCCTGTTCTGCGAACTCCATTCGGTTTTCCAGATCTTCTTCGTGGAATCGCTGCACCACCTGGACCTTGTACGGATGCCATCCATAGTCATGGAGGATGCGCTGGATAGAGCGGCGACTCACTTGAAGAACATTAGATGCACGACGGGTAGATGTGTTTGGGTCCTCCTCGAAGTGCTGCACAACTCGTTCCACATTCTGCTCCGTTTGTTCAGAAGATGACCGGTCCCGCTTGACAGTCACCACACTACCACTGGTCAACAGGTTTGTGTGCCACCGCTTTATGGTACGGGCATCCGGTGCTCTCGCGTTCTTGCCATACTCTGAATGATAAAGTCATTGTACCTCCACTGGACTCTTGAGCCATTCGTATCAAACCGCGCATTTGCTCGTTCTGCAACTGAATAATCATCCATTCTTCTATGTTCGATTCTTTTCAGATAGTGATTCAATCGTCGAATGGTATTTTATATGACATGGAAGTAACTGAACAATATTCACTTCAAGACTGCGCACAATTCGTTGTGCAGAATACGATTCATGTTAAGTTAATTAACTTGATCTAGTTTTTCGATGTCAACAAATGAGTACATGTCATTCGGTCAATAGAATCAGAATTTTCTGACAATTCTCAGTACAACAGGTATAATCATCATAAATCCTATACTCCAAACTAGTCTGAGTCGAAATTTCATGACGATCGGATGAATATTTGAGGACTAATAAAAGTTTAAAATCCGGCGGTTTACGTGCGCCACCCTGTTTATCAGTTAGATAGTGAATGTTAATTTGACATGTGACTCCCCACTGACCTTGACGGTAGCTTGATGATAGGGACTAGTTTTGCCACCTGAAAAGGTTTTTCGAACCTCACAGTGAATGTTAATTTGACATGTGACTCCCCACTGACCTTGACGGTAGCTTGATGATAGGGACTAGTTTTGCCACCTGAAAAGGTTTTTCGAACCTCACCCGGTAAGGAAATGCAACCTTCATCAATCGTTCCTATGAAAAATCTGAACCCCAGAAAGCGCTAAATTTTCAATCAGTAGATTCTATGATTTCCAGGCTTGTCGGATCATTATTTATGTGGAAGCGGGATTTCCAATGGTGTGGGAACAGTAATTTCGGTTATGGTAGTTGAGGGGAGTTGGTTCATCATAAGTTGAAAGAAAAAAGAAAAAATGCACTCCCTGTGGTTTATCCGTAAAAGTATAATGTTAAAAGAAAGTACAGGAGACAGACGTTTCGCGACGCAGTCGTAGCCTCAGTGTCTAATAAAAACGTGCAGAATGTCAATTCAGTTATTCGCAGATTCAGTTATGGTAATTCCCATAAAAATGCGAGAGGCTCCAATAGAGCTTATTATCTTTTTTTTCTTGTATTTGTTGCACGGTTTTACAGTTATAATAGATATGAAAGATATGAAAGATATTATACAGAAATTCATTGATCGTGGTCATTTTGATTAGTTAAATTAATTGTCTGAGACAGTCCCACGAAATAATTACAGCAAGAACAACACGTTTGTTTCGCTTGGCCTTTCACTTGCACCGAGCAAGCATCGTCAGGCGACTGATGTATTTCATGAATGATTGACAAGATATTTCTCATTCCTGTTGCATCAGAGTTAGTCACTGAGTCATTTCTATCACTTCCCATCAGCGTAACTGGCGCATCGGGCTCCACCACAGATCTAATCATAAAATACACACAGGTTTGGAATACATTTAACATGAGGCTGCAATCAGTCCTATCCAAGCTTTGCTTATCTCCAACTTCCCATTGAAACTTCCTTTCCTCTCTGTCCAAATGGCTTCCTTCACCCTACGCCTGTGCGTAGTTTTTTTTCTCTTACTTTATTTGCGAGCTGGACAATCGACACGATGAGCTGGGGACGCCGGAAGGTTGGTGCTTATCGTTTATATAGTATCACTTTAACCAATAGAAAAACAGCCAATAAGCATCAACCTTGCATGATGTGAGAAGCGGTGGCTCCCCAGCCAGCTAAGCAAATACAAGATACACGAATTACAGAAAAAATTGTTCAATACGATAACTAGTTTTACACAATCTGGAACAGCAGACGAAAGGCCTGTTGAACCAGCTTCTTTCATTAGAACACTTGGAAGGTCCAGACAGAAAGGAATTGCGCGACGGTCCATCGGCCAAATTACAGAGTGAACAGATATAATGCACATGAGGATTTGTTCTGGCAATTGGCAATTTTTGGAATAATAACGTTTGCGAATACTTTGGTCCCCAGCTCATCGTGTCGATTGTCCAGCTCTAGTGTATCCCAGGTCTCTTGTATACAGTACGGCTGGGATGCCGAAGACCGCGGCAGATTTAGAGGACAAACTCAAGGATTTAACGGATTTAGTGACGAATTTTGTTACTGCCACGTCGGTCAAAACCTCTCCTGGACACGCCGCATATACTGCAGCTGGTGCGACCGCCTCACCCTTAGTGGGATTTGACCCATTGGCTCCTGCCAACGTCGCCGTTACACAAGCCGCTCTCACAACTGCATTAGACGAGACCAACGTGGCTCTTCAATTCTCCAAACGTGACGAACACGAAGCACGATCGCTAGCTGATATCCTTGCCGCTGCGGACGTTAAGACCATACATCAATTGGGCGCTGATCGGGCACAATTGATGCTTATCGCACGAGCCTATAATTGGGATTACGCCGCCGGCATAGAAAAATATCGCCAAGATTCACGGGCAGGACTACCCGTCCAGCTACCTACACAGCCAACGCAGCGCACTTACGGCTATAAACCCTTCCGTAACAATGTACGGCGGGGCTTCGTGGCGAGTAGATCTGGACGAGGACGAGGAAGAGGGGGGGGACCAAGCTCCGGTGCGCCCAAGCCAGCAGCCGCCGGTCGCCACAACTCCTCCACGTGAGTGGATCCTTCTCTCGTCTGATGATGAAGACCAATCGTTGTCAACACTCGCTTACCTACTCCACCGCAATCTGGTGAGGCGTTCCCTGAACTAACAGACGAACCGTTCCATCTCTCTTCAACTCCGCCCACTTCGGGCGAGGACCTGGATCTTTTCTTCGCATCGCTAACTCCGTCTCTTCCGGACTTAACTACGCCACCAAGGACTGGTGAGGTCTCGGTTGAAGTTCCAACATCTACACACAGCTCTACTATGCCACTGCTTGCCAGTGAGGCTGATGTGACTTCTACACCTCTCGACAGTGCAGGAGCTTGCCTACAAGAATCGGCTGACGACTCCACTTCAGCACAAGTGAGGCCTTCTAATCACTTACCTTTTCCTCCTGCAACACCTTTCATGTCGCCTATTACTTCTAGGCCATCAACCCCCGGAGTCGTATCTTTCGACGAAGATGCCCTCATGGCGGCGCTCAGAGAATTGGACCGTTTGGACTACTCCGACACCTCATCAACGATATGCAGCTGTCCCACTCCTGGTAGGGATACACGAAGACAACCGTATCCAAGAATTTTGAGTGCGGAACCTGATATCCTTGACCTTCCGGAGTGGGCGATGCGTATACCTACTCGTTCTCCACATCCGGAATTAGATCCAGAATGGCTTTCTGACTCTGACATGATATATCAACCTCGACCGTCGCAACTCGGTTCGGTGCCGACTATTCCAGAACTGCCACCAGTAACACCCCCGGGAGAATGGGGTCCTATCTCCAGCCGCACTTGTCAAGGAGGCATTCGACCATTTGTGAACATTAAACATTCAAGCGGTAAGCCGTTTCATTACTCACCGTCCGAGCTCCCTGCACTTCAACAGTATATACAATTACTACTCGCTCGTCGGATAATTGAACCGGCAAAACGAGGACCGCACGTGAGTTATCCCTTTTTAATACAAAAAACGGATCAATCAACCAGGTTTTTAGTGGATTATTCGCATCTTACGCCGCACTTGAAAGTGCCAAAGCTTTGATTGCCATTATTCGCAACTCGTTTACGAAATGTACCAATCCCTCGTTGCGCCCGCGCAATAAGAATTGACCTAACTCAGGCTTTCTTTAGCGTCCCGCTACATCCCAAAGCCCGACACATTACTACTTTCAAATTCCAAGGCCAGTCGTTCCGATTTACAAGACTACCCATGGGACTGGCGAATTCAACAGGGGAACTTCAGCGATTACTCCAAGAAATTATGGCACCAATTCAAAAACAAGCATCTCTGGCATGGACCCATGTGGATGATGTATTGGTCATCGCACGCCCTCGAAAAATCCAAATGTTAAAAGCGCAACTTTGCGCTCGCATACGAGCTGCAGGTTTTAAGATCAATATGGTAAAGTCCCAATTAAAACCCAGTTCTGGGATTCAATACCTGGGTATTTCAATTGATATACGTAGACAATGCTTTCGACCGTCAGTCTCTCATCTCATCAGAACACAACAAATTTTGCGCTACGCCAAAGCTCAACCACCAACACGGTTCTCCAGAAGAGATATGGTGTATCGTGGTTTTCTCGCTTTCGTACTTTCTACATCCATCAATATATTTGCCCTGCTTAAGTTACCATGGCCGGATCTTATTATTCATCTTCAGGATTTTATCCCCAAGTTGTGTCAAGCCGTACAGTTCAGGCAGATGCCTAAAACAGTAGTATATGTGGATGCCACACCTTCCTCGATTGCAATTACTAACTCCAATTACCTACAGACTTTAGAATTGAAAAACTCACAAGCTAAGAATGAGCTTACGACAGTACTCGCCGCAGCGCTTATGTTTCCTAGTTCGACTGTGATACTGACCGACAATATGGCGGCAGTATCCCTGGCAAAGTATTCGCAAACGTTATTATTCCAAAAATTGCCAATTGCCAGAACAAATCCTCATGTGCATTATATCTGTTCACTCTGTAATTTGGCCGATGGACCGTCGCGCAATTCCTTTCTGTCTGGACCTTCCAAGTGTTTTAATGAAAGTTGCTGGTTCAACAGGCCTTTCGTCTGCTGTTCCAGATTGTGTAAAACTAGTTATCGTATTGAACAATTTTTTCTGTAATTCGGAGTCGTGGTGCTACCGTATGAGAAAGGTGTGACGGAAAAAGTAAGGAGAATATTGAGACGACATAATTACAAGGTATATGAAAAGGGTGGAAATTCGATCGGACGTGAACTTGTAAGGAAGAGAGAACGAAAGATCGAACCTAAGGAAGTGGTTTATAACATCGATTGTCGAGAGTGTGAAGGTAGTTATGTTGGTGAGACTAAGCGAGGATTACAGCAAAGATTAAAAGAGCATAAGAAGAATGTGTCAGATGGACAAACAATGAGTTCGGAGGTAGCGAGACATTGCTGGGAGAATGGTCACAGAATGGACTGGGAGGGTGCGAGTGTGATGACGAGGGAGCCAGATTGGCACAGGCGTAGGATGAAGGAAGCCATTTGAACAGAGAGGAAAGGAAGTTTCAATGGGAAGTTGGAGATAAGCAAAGCTTGGATAGGACTGATTGCAGCCTCATGTTAAATGTATTCCAAACCTGTGTGCATTTTATGATTAGATCTGTGGTGGAGCCACAGATCTAGAAAGGGATAGATGGACTACTCCCCGATTTGCGTGAAGCCTGCTTTCCCTGCCACGCGCGTGCGCACAATCCCGGTATGTAGGCAAGAAACAAATGTCGGCATGCACGTGTCTGTGAGAATGTAATGATAACAAGCACATTAACTTTCAACGACGATAATAATTGATAACGAATCATAGGAATGTTGACAATTCCTGATGACCTGCAATGTCATACTTTCTCACTCATCATGATTGCTTACATAAATGTAGCTTAAATAGAAAATTAGGTGCATGCGAAGTAACGTTTTATTCAAAAGAAAACTCGGTAAATCAAAATTTATTTGCCTCTAAAGAGAATCAGCTTCATTGCCTGCTGACGTGATAGGACTTTTGAATTAAAGATATTACGTTCAAAATATATCTTACCGTACCGAAAGAGGCGAATTTTGACATAATTCGACGTGATCAGCCTGATAAGTTTTGTTAGATGATCAGAGTCTTGATGAAAGTCATGGTCATAAAAGTGGTCTGCAAAAAGGATAGGAAATAAAGTTTTTACATCAACTTTCTGCAGGACAAAATGTTCAATTTTCAAATCAATGTTCGATACTGTGGGGAGGAGGGTCACATCGTCACGCAACAACTTCCGTTGATTTAATTGGGTAATCAAGGAGCCGATGGTTTTGGAATTCCTCCTTAACTTTTGCGATTTGCAACGTAACCGCTTTCGCAATTGCACACACATGCATCTGAAATTTTCAAATACACAACATACTAATGGTGTACAAAACTTTGCATGAGCATGTACGAAAATTTCATAAGTGTATTTTGATTTATAGAAATTTGGCCAGGGGGACGGGTAAGGGCCGAGCCCAGAGTGTTAGTTAGCTGCAATTATAGAATAATTGTATGAGCATACACGAAAATTTCATAAGTGTATTTTGATTTATAGAAATTTGGACAGGGGGACGGGTAAGGGCCGAGCCCATAGTGTTAGTTAGCTGCAATTATAGAATAATTGTATGAGCATACACGAAAATTTCATAACTGTATTTTGATTTATAGAAATTTGGCCAGGGGGACGGGTGAGGGCCGAGCCCAGAGTGTTAGTTAGCTGCAATTATAGAATAATTGTATGAGCATACACGAAACTTTCATAACTGTATTTTGATTTATAGAAATTTGGCCAGGGGGACGGGTAAGGGCCGAGCCCAGAGTGTTAGTTAGCTGCAATTATAGAATAATTGTATGAGCATACACGAAAATTTCATAAGTGTATTTTGATTTATAGAAATTTGGCCAGGGGGACGGGTAAGGGCCGAGCCCAGAGTGTTAGTTAGCTGCAATTATAGAATAATTGTATGAGCATACACGAAAATTTCATAAGTGTATTTTGATTTATAGAAATTTGGCCAGGGGGACGGGTAAGGGCCGAGCCCAGAGTGTTAGTTAGCTGCAATTATAGAATAATTGTATGAGCATACACGAAAATTTCATAAGTGTATTTTGATTTATAGAAATTTGGCCAGGGGGACGGGTAAGGGCCGAGCCCAGAGTGTTAGTTAGCTGCAATTATAGAATAATTGTATGAGCATACACGAAAATTTCATAAGTGTATTTTGATTTATAGAAATTTGGACAGGGGGACGGGTAAGGGCCGAGCCCATAGTGTTAGTTAGCTGCAATTATAGAATAATTGTATGAGCATACACGAAAATTTCATAACTGTATTTTGATTTATAGAAATTTGGCCAGGGGGACGGGTGAGGGCCGAGCCCAGAGTGTTAGTAAGCTGCAATTATAGAATAATTGTATCAGCATTCACGAAAATTTCATAAGTGTATTTTGATTTAAATATTATATTTATTGTTATATATTATTTTTTTAGCTTTGTATACATTGTGGTCCGCTAATCGACTGATTATCTTGCTTACCGACCAACTTGAGTAGCCTGATCCATGCGTTTTGGAATTGCGCGGATATCTGAGTCTTGATCCACATCCATGGGTTCCGATGATGGCCCTGGTGACTGAGACTCGGCAGAAGTTGCATCAAAAGACTGCTCAAAAAGATTGCGCTTCTTTGGGGATCGACGCTTTTTGGAAGGTGTTTGCAGATAAAGGGGGAACGCTTCAAAAACAGTAGGCACTGCGTCATCCTTCAGCTTCCTTCGAGTTCTGGGGCGAGTTCCATACTGTCCCTTGTCATGAATAACACTTACGCCCTTTTTATAGTCATCATCGGTGAAATGAACACTGCATACGCGTGATGAATTCTTAGAGGGAGTAAAGTTCTTACGTCGAATGTTATGAAGCCACTTCTTCAACAATTCGGGGTTTGAGAACGGAAAGGCGTGAAAAGAAATGTTAGAGTTTTTCGAAGCACGGTTCTGGCATCGCGGAACACAACATGAGGTAACCATTTCTCAAGAAATGAAATTTCTGTAAACAGTTTTGCAAACCTGTTCGAAAATTTTATCTTTCTTATGCCTTTTGAACACATGTTTCGGATTAAGAGTAGGAGAATTGATAGCAATTGCCTAGGGCGTGAGGATTTTATTTAATGATAAAATCGCCATTTAGCGAATGCATGTCAAATTCAATTTTATCTTGTTGAAGTATTGCGACATCGCCACACTGTGTTATGACACTCATCCCAGCTTCGTTAAGTACACAAATTTTGTCACCCTTATCAAATAAATCATCATCAATTGAAAACAACACCACAGGTGTCAATTGCGATCAGCTCAGCGGCCGTCATTTCTTGCCTACATACCGGGAGCAGGCGTGGCGGCGATGGGAAGTTTTCAGGCTTCACGGCTGAAATAGGGAAACGCGGAAAGCAGTCCATCTATCCCTTTCTAGATCTGTGGGTGGAGCCCCATGCGCCAGTTACGCTGATGGGAAGTGATAGAAATGACTCAGTGACTAACTCTGACGCAACAGGAATGAGAAATATCTTGTCAATCATTCATGAAATACATCAGTCGCCTGACGATGCTTGCTCGATGCAAGTGAAAGGCCAAGCGAAACAAACGTGTTGTTCTTGCTGTAATTATTTCGTGGGACTGTCTCAGACAATTAATTTAACTAATCAAAATGACCACGATCAATGAATTTCTGTATAATATCTTTCATATCTTTCATATCTATTATAACTGTAAAACCGTGCAACAAATACAAGAAAAAAAAGATAATAAGCTCTATTGGAGCCTCTCGCATTTTTATGGGAATTACCATAACTGAATCTGCGAATAACTGAATTGACATTCTGCACGTTTTTATTAGACACTGAGGCTACGACTGCGTCGCGAAACGTCTGTCTCCTGTACTTTCTTTTAACATTATACTTTTACGGATAAACCACAGGGAGTGCATTTTTTCTTTTTTCTTTCAACTTATGATGAACTGACTCCCCTCAACTACCATAACCGAAATTACTGTTCCCACACCATTGGAAATCCCGCTTCCACATAAATAATGATCCGACAAGCCTGGAAATCATAGAATCTACTGATTGAAAATTTAGCGCTTTCTGGGGTTCAGATTTTTCATAGGAACGATTGATGAAGGTTGCATTTCCTTACCGGGTGAGGTTCGAAAAACCTTTTCAGGTGGCAAAACTAGTCCCTATCATCAAGCTACCGTCAAGGTCAGTGGGGAGTCACATGTCAAATTAACATTCACTATCTAACTGATATACAGGGTGGCGCACGTAAACCGCCGGATTTTAAACTTTTATTAGTCCTCAAATATTCATCCGATCGTCATGAAATTTCGACTCAGACTAGTTTGGAGTATAGGATTTATGATGATTATACCTGTTGTACTGAGAATTGTCAGAAAATTCTGATTCTATTGACCGAATGACATGTACTCATTTTGTTGATATCGAAAAACTAGATCAAGTTAATTAACTTAACATGAATCGTATTCTGCACAACGAATTGTGCGCAGTCTTGAAGTGAATATTGTTCAGTTACTTCCATGTCATATAAAATACCATTCGACGATTGAATCACTATCTGAAAAGAATCGAACATAGAAGAATGGATGATAATTCAGTTGCAGAACGAGCAAATGCGCGGTTTGATACGAATGGCTCAAGAGTCCAGTGGAGGTACAATGACTTTATCATTCAGAGTATGGCAAGAACGCGAGAGCACCGGATGCCCGTACCATAAAGCGGTGGCACACAAACCTGTTGACCAGTGGTAGTGTGGTGACTGTCAAGCGGGACCGGTCATCTTCTGAACAAACGGAGCAGAATGTGGAACGAGTTGTGCAGCACTTCGAGGAGGACCCAAACACATCTACCCGTCGTGCATCTAATGTTCTTCAAGTGAGTCGCCGCTCTATCCAGCGCATCCTCCATGACTATGGATGGCATCCGTACAAGGTCCAGGTGGTGCAGCGATTCCACGAAGAAGATCTGGAAAACCGAATGGAGTTCGCAGAACAGGAGCTACAGCGCATCCAAGCCAACCCGAGCCATTTAGTGGAACTAACCTGGTCCGATGAAGCTCACTTCCATCTGGATGGTGATGTGAATCGCCACAATTGTCGTTATTGGGCCAACCAGAACCCTCACTGGATCAAGCAAGAGTCTATGCACTCGCCACGCACCACCGTCTGGGCGGCAATCAACCAATCAGGTATCTACGGACCGTTCTTCTTCGACACCTCCGTCAACAAGGATCGCTATCTCAAGATGCTACAGGAGGAATTTTGGCCAGCGGTGCAGTCGGACAGAAGAGGCAGAAGCATCAAATTCATGCAGGATGGTGCACCTCCACATTGGGGACTTCCTGTGCGTGAGTGGTTGAACAAGAAGATGCCTAACAGATGGATGGGACGTGGATCTCCTGACATGCCCTGGCCACCGCGTTCACCTGACCTGATGCCTTGCGATTTCTTCTTGTGGGGTTTTGTCAAGTCCAAGGTTTACCATACACGGCCAACATCCATGCAAGGCCTGAAGGACCGCATCATACAAGCATTTCAAGAAGTGACAACTGAGATGTGTCGAGAAACTGCTCTGGCCTACCAAAAGCGACTCGAATCCGTCGAATGGAGGAGGACACGTTGAAGTTTGATGACTACTAACACTTTTTTTCTTATGTTTTTCATTTAATAAATGTTTTCTATGACATTTACCTTAATTCGTTTTGTTCATTATTGATAAAGACGTGGAGGAAAAAATGGTAAAAGTTTATCATAAAATTTTACATGTTGAGATACATTGTTGGTATGTCAATTTTACTACATGTCATTTGGTCAATAGTATCAGAATTTTGACAATTCTCAGTACAACAGGTATAATCATCATAAATCCTATACTCCAAACTAGTATGAGTCGAAATTGCATGACGATCGGATGAATATTTGAGGACTAATAAAAGTTTAAAATCCGGCGGTTTACGTGCGCCACCCTGTATATCTAACTTATAAAGCGTAGTAGATTTTGATTATCTCAGAAAAGTAAAGACTGCTTGGTTTTTGTGAGTGGCAAAGTATCTACCAATGGCCATGTAAATTACATGACGATTGACCTCTTTGGTAGGCCTATTACCATAATGGCTGACGGTATAGCTAGCTAAGTAAATCGCAAGTTTAGGTAGGCATATGTAGACATTTTACGATTGGATTCGAGATTCGATTATCATTAGATTCAAAATTTGCCGATTCTGAGGTCCCTACTCTCACTCTATTATCATCAGCTTTAATTATTTTTAAACAAAGTTGGTCAACTTTCTGCCACACCTGCATTCGGTTTGTATCCAATACATTGTCCAACGATATTGTATGAGCTTAGCCTAAAATGAGGGTCTTATTTGGAAACAAAAAAACAACTAACTTTGCCACTATGATGCGCCTTCTGGGCAAGGTCATTCATTCTTTGGTGACTTAAGGTACGACTTAAGGTATTTATCGCACTTCTTTGGATAACAGCTGCCCTTAAATTGTAAAATTGTAATAAGAAATTTCCTTGAGCAAAATACACATATCAGAAGTAGGCGATAGGTCAATCGTGGGGTTGCCCATCTTCTCGTTCTCCGTGGCGTCCCTTTCAGCCGCTCCAGGCGACCATCGTCAGGCAAGCGAATGATGAACGACTGGATGAGCTCAAGTCATCACATACAGACCGTTTCACAAATCGTTGCACAGCACAAAAAATTCTCGTCAAATTTAATCGCACGCTGATAATCGATAAATAAACTTATCTACTTGGTAAGCTGAGATACTTGGTTCTGGAAATATAGTGGCGTGGTTTGCCTAATTAAATGAAGTAATTAGTGATTGTCTGCTTTGTTACTTTCACGATGCTATTTGAGATATCAATATCATGTTGGCCCATGTGTCACTCCATGGACGTCTCTATAATAGCCGCAATTATAGAGACGTCCATGGTCACTCATTCTCCTTTTCATCATTGATGAGCTGCTCCATTAATCGGACGCAACGCAAGTGTTAGCATTCCTACGACTAGGGTTTACAATCTCGAGCCGTTTTCTTAATCCCGGGATTTTCGAGACTGGCTAATCGCAATCCCGGGATCTCGATCGAGATTTATATATACTGCATATGTTTTTAATCATTAAGTTTCTAGACATATTTCAAAAGACGATACGTGCTTGTAAAATTTATATCTTTCAACGTGAACTAAACAAACATCTACAGTAGGTAAAACTAGTCAACTCGTAAAAAATATTGGCGAAGTAAGGTAAGACACTGAATTGTGTTATCACTCATTCTCGACCGTAATTTCGTTAAGAACAAACCGGCCGCCGAGAATGCCCTTTCGGATTCTACCGATGTTGGAGGTATCGATTCCAGGACTTGTTTCACTCACTTGAGGATCATTCCTGTGTCTCGAAATAGACTGAATTGTTGCAGTTCCATCCTAACCAACGATTCGAGAGAATCATTCCTTGCAGGAGGAGACTTTTCCAATACTAGCAGACTTCTCGCAAGCATCTCACAAAAGTCGTCATTTAAAATTTTAGTCGTTATTTTAAATCGTTGTGATTTGTCTTTCAGCTATCAATTTACGAAGTATTTTCAGTTTACAGAAGCAATACTAGTAGCAGTGTCACAACACTGTTTATTAAGCGTCTGAACGGTTTGTGTCACGGCATTGATTTAGCCCAGATTTCGCGCTGCTCCTCGGCACTAATGTCACGACACTAGTGTCATCGTGTGAACGAGGCTTAACCAGCTGGCTCGGCAAATACAGCACATTGGCAAATTTATCAAACTTCGAACATAAAAAATTTAGATGCATTTTCAAAAAAGCCATTGACTCTCTTAACTATGTCACTTAGAAGGAACTAAGGGCCAATCTTTCAAATATCTCGAAATACCTCGAGATCTCGAAGACGTAATCCCGGGATTTTTAATCTCGGAAATAGGGTCGAGATCCCGGGATCCCGGGATCCGAGATCCCGGGATTGTAAACCCTACCTACGACGTGAAGGAAATGCTATTGTTTGCTGTGAACAAGTGCACAGACGAGACAAGCCCTTGTCTGATCCGAGATTCGAATTTCTTCTGACCTCAAGTGAGGGAAGTGATGACTCACGCAATGGCTGACTATGGGAATAATACAAATTTGAAGTTTGTCAGTGAACGGATGGGCCGATTTTGATAAAACTTACATGTTCTTGGAGCTGATAACACCAGCATTATTTTAAGCTCAAACTCGACAGCACCAGCGTTAATACAACAGAAGTTGTTAAGTTGTGTGCAGTTGACCGTTGTTGAACATTGTTAACGCGAAAGTGGCTTAAAATTAGGTAGAAGTGTAAATTGAATGAAATTGCACAAATTGATGTCCGAATTCAAAAAACAATATATCATCTGAAAGCTTAACATGAGCCTGATTCAATGGTGACAATCTCAATTTGCATAGTTTCGTCTGTAGGTGTCGGTGAACGAATTCACCAAACATTCATACTTTTAAGTCTGCTGGCAACAGCTGACCAGACATAAGCTAAACACGTTGCCAACTTTAAGTGCTTGACATAACTTTTCACATGGTACAAAGGTTATTAAAATTGAGCATCTTCATCAATAAGAATATCTTGTGAGATCCTTTTAGCAATAAGTTTTCGGTAAAACTTATTAGTATTGTATCTGTCTGTACATTCAGCCAATCCTGAAAACCGTGTGTCATGATGAAGCTGACTGATAATTCATGCTGTCTGCCAACTTTCATAAAAAATTCTGTCGTCTTCATGTTGAAATCCTGCATCAAAGAAAACGCTCATTTTTTCATAAGGCCTACTGACCACACATGAAAACGAAATATATGTCAAAACAATCTATGGAACATAAGGTTTCATATGGTATATCGTTTATCAAAATTGATCCAGGACTTCAACACGAAAATTTCATTTGAAAATGGCCTAGCTTTTTTGTGCAATTACTTTTGAAACGGTCTGTAGTCTTGCATTCAAACCGGAAGATAGCGCAACTGTCCATAATATGACATAAGAGAAAATACATAAAACAAATGCTACTACTAAAATCGACAGTAGAAGCCAACAAACCAAGACCACTTCACTGGATATGGATGATGACTCAATTGAGAAAGTCGAGAATTTCTGCTATCTTGGAGACGTGCTCGAGTCAAGAGGAGGTGTTGACTTGGCGGTGACGACGAGAATCCGTGGCGGATGGAAGAAGTTCAAGGAGCTGTCTGCCTTCCTAACATGAAAGGGCCCTTCGCTTATGACAAAGGGAAAGGTGTATGCTGCGTGTGTGAGGCAATGCATGACCTACGGGTGTGAGACGTGGGCAATGCGGTCAGACCACGAGCAGTTGTTGGAGAGAGCAGAGATGAGGATGGTGAGATGGATGTGCAGGGTGAAGCTGACGGACAGGAGATCAAATGATGAACTAAGAAAAGCAATGGGGATTGAGAACATCTTGGCAGTCATCAGCAGGCAGAGGCTGTGCTGGTTTGGCCATGTGAGGAGGAGGGAAGAGAGCAGTTGGCTGAGAAGGGTGGACGAGATGGAGGTGAAAGGAAAGAGACCATCAGGCAGGCCGAAGAAAACGTGGAGACACACAGTCCGAGAAGACATGCGGAAATTTCGTTTGAAGGAGGAAGACGCTTTAGAATGGGAGAAGGAGAAACATCGCTGTGTAATGTCAGAAGAAAAACTGCAATTTCTGGGAGATTGTCGGAGCCAGAGATTAATTCCAACGACTTTGCTGGTGCATTTACCTAGACAAATCACAAAGAGAAGAGAGACATTATAGCTGGAGTTTGGACTACGCCTTGTCAACGAGGAAAGAAAGAGACTAAGGCGAGAACTACGACAACAACAGTGTAAAGTGCAGAGATTGAAATATTCATTGTCCATCGAATCTGAGACTGCAGAAATGAAGAAATTTACTGAAATTGTGACATCGTCTTCTGAAAAACTTCGTTGCAAGGTAAGGGATGCACATAGCAAGAGGTTGCATCAGTTAGCGGTTAGATCGGGAAGGATTCGGGTAGAGGAGGAAGTAGGCAAGAAGTGGAAGGAAAGGTTAGTAGTGGATTTGAGTTCAAAAGGCATTACAAGCGAGGAAAGAAAGCTGTTGGAGCTAGGTCTCAATTTTGAAGTGAAACGGGGAAGGATTGATATTGATGAGTTTATAGCTTGGATAGAGGCCAGTATAAGAGAAGAAAAAGACGAGACAAAGAAAGAGGAGATCAGATATGAAGTCATGGGTAGTTTGAAAAAAGTTTTGAAGGGCAATCAAAGAAAGAAAAGTAATCTCAGCATTGCGGAAAGGAAGGCATTGAGGAGCTTAAAGGACTCGGTAAAAAAGAAGGAAATAAGGATAATGCAGGCAGATAAAGGAAATATGAACATCAGAGGAAGATTCTAGATATCCTGGAAGATGGGAACTATGAGAAAGTTAAGAAGGATCCTTGGAAGACTGTGAGGAAGGATGTGATGTGCAAACTCAGAGAGATGGCGTCGGCTGGGGAAATAGAAGAAGAAGAGATGAAGAAGTTGTCACCAGCAACTTACAGCATGCCGTACATATTTGGACTACCAAAAGTACATAAAGAAGACTATCCTGTCAGACCAGTGGTTTGCACTAGAGGGAGCCTTACGCTGAGTATAGCCAAACGCCTAGCCATCATTCTGAATTACTATAAACGAGACATAGAAAGCCATGTCAAGGATACAGAAGATTTATGCAACAAGGTTAAATGTATTCCAAACCTGTGTGCATTTTATGATTAGATCTGTGGTGGAGCCCCATGCGCCAGTACTTCGTGTGCGAAGTGGGTGAGTAGTGAAAACTGTGCCCTACTTGCGACGGATAGGTACATGGATGGGTACATGTAAAATTTAGTGTTATCAATAGGTACATGGATAGGAACACGTAGAATTCAGTGTTATGAATAGGAACAAGTATGAGATCTGTTTTACTGGATAGGTACATGTGTTTGGTACAATCGGTTGAGTACACTGTGTTTCGGAACGTCTATGATCGAACTTGTGTGGTTTGGTTCTGAGCACTTGGGTACGTACCGATAGACGTCCGTTGTTTGATTTTGAATGGGTTTGCTCAATTGCGACTATTGTGACAATTATTTTAAAAGTAGCACTATTTAGATGTGAAACTTTAATGTGCAGCTATGATTTAGTTGCTCCCCAATAAGAAAACCAATTCCAGAACTATGTTTAAAATGAAAAATACAAGAGATTTACAATGTAAGTTTAATTTAAGCGTGAAAAATAAATGATGGGTACAGATCACGTCCCTCAGGCGACTCCATGATCTTCAGGAAGTCATCACACCATTCATGAAATGTCTGATTGTTGCTAAAGTCATGGTCACACTCGTGTACCGGACACTTCACCGGTAGTCCACTCCGCCTTTGAAGTGCTGACACAGTCAAGGTTTTCCACAGGGCCACTTTGCAGCCGCAACAGAGATGCACGGTCATATCCAACTGACCTCCCATAATGACTTGGCTGTCATTTTGAAAATAAAATAGTGGTTTTGAAGACATGCTTCTTGTTATGGAACGTTGAGGATAAGTACTTAACAGTTTGGAACAATGACATCCTTTATATAGTTATATATTCTTTAGGGAAGTTCGGTACCTCTCTGATTGGCTGTTAGGATTTCCTTTGTTTAAAAAGTATATAAGTCCGAGGTTTGTACCAATTCTTATCAAAGGTTCTAATCCTCACGTTTACAAGTTACAATTATTTTAAATCTACAAGTCATAATGGATCGCAAACAGGAAGCCGCAGTTGAGAACGATACTGCTGATCGTACCACTTCGCCAGTGGAACGTACCAATACACCTCCCCAATCTCCGATGGAGCGATCTACAACACCAAACGAGCCGGTGGTGTTCACCCAAGCCCCTGCATCGCCCGACTACTCGAGTGATGAAGATAGTGACGTATCAATCGAGACGATGCGTCACATGAATAAGAAGTCCATGCGAACCCCCCCTTTATGGAAGGGTCACTGTCAAAGTGAAGAACGCGCCGAAAAAATACCACACGAAACGGGTCTTCATGCGAATGGAGCCGAACGAGCGGAACCTCACAACCGCTCTCGAATTTTCGGTCATCGACTTTGACACACCACGTCGCTGTCTCTGTGCGCCCAAAAAGACCAGGATCCATGTGCAAGTGGACTTGAAAAAACTTGTACCCTTTCCTTACCTTGATGACATTTAGTGTTTTTTTTCTTAATCTCTTCATTTAATATTCATTTGTATATATGAACAGACTTGTTTTATCATTTCACAAATCGGTCTTCAATTAAGGTCTGAATGGGAAAGGGGAATAACTATCTACAATTAATGATGTTCAATAACTGAATTGAAACAAAAAAATCAATTATGAAGACTTCAACTTGAAATAAATAGGAACATATAACTTTTAAAGAAACAGTTATGTTGTTAATTTTAAAATGCTTGTAGCAGTCCAGGATGATATCATACATGTGTCATACACGACACCATAAGAATGAGAATGAAAAGACCTTTCGAATGATATAAGGTATGTACCTATTCGATGGGAAAATCCTAGTTGTATGCAACTGTATGCAAGCAGACAAATGTTAGATTTTTAAATTCACTAAGTTTTTAGCCCATTCTTTAAAGACATGTAGCTCTCTAGTTATATGTCATACATGTGTCATACAATACATCATTAGAATCAGCATGAAAAGAGCATTCGAATGATATATTGTATGTACCCATTTGATGAAAAAATCCTAGTTGTATGCATCTGTATGCAACTTGAAAAATTCCAAGTTTTGTTACAAAAATGACTAAGTTTACAAATTTTCAAAGTTAAAGTTTTACAACTAAAAATGACCATAATATACAATCTTCTACACTTGACCTTGACCTTAGACCTGACCTTTGACCTTCATACACTTCATACACGGCGGGGGGGGGGCCTCAAAATATCTCGGGCGCTTCGCGCCCTCGAAAATTTATTTACCCATGGGTTCCAGGTGCCATAGATACTCTTCTTGCTTCCCTAACCCTAACCCTGACCCTAAACCTAACCCTAACCCTTAACCCTAGTATTTTAATTTGATTATTTGAATTTTGGCGCGAAATTCAAATTTTCGAAAAAGTCTTTAAATTTGATTATTCGAATTTTGGCGCGAAATTTGAATTTTCGAAATTTAGCGCTTAATTCAAATTTTAATGTTTTATTCAAATCACAACAACACAAATTTTAGGACATGGTGATGCCCCCACCGAAGAAAGCCAAGGTGTTGGTGCAGAAGAAACTGGTCGTTCAAGAAGTGAGATTCTATTTACTCAGGTTAGTAATCGTGTGCATAAATTAAATCAATATTTCATAAATATTTCAGTGTGAGGTGCCCCGACCGCTGAAAGTCAGTTTCGAAGACAATAATGCGGTGGAAAACTTGCGAAAGGTAAGTAATTAATTTGCTTGTTACTTCTTAATGTGAAATTGAACATGAATTTCTATTTTCAGCTGTTTCCTAGTGTCCAAAGGTATCCTGCAATACCTCGGTTGAATTCGCCGGAAAAGAAAACCATCTCAAGTCCCGTAAGTGTGATTTTCATGGTCTACGATTCGATATCAGACAACAATACCTGAAAAAAACTTTACATGTATATAGTCTATGTCCATATTAATTCTCATTAATGTCTATTTAGTTATAAAAATATTATCACATTTTCGCTGCAGGCTGTACGATCTCTGTCCCTTAAGAGACATCAGCGGAGTTTTCTGTCTACGCCGGCGACCACCACATCCATAGAGGATAACGAGGAGAGGCTCTACTCCATTCATGAATCATCGGGCGATTCATCAATGTCTGATGATTCCTCATCTGATGACGTCTCCACCACGTCGTCTCCAACATCCTCATCCGATGATGATAATTCGGTTGCAAATGTAAGTATAATGCTTAGATGACTGCATGAGCAGAGAACTTTTCCATTGTAATTTAGAAACCCGCTTGAGTATAAATTTATTAATCTGCAATAGATCAATTTATCTTCTAGAATGATTCGATGGTTCTTTCGGAGGATGAAGGTGGATCCAATCGAGGGACAATCGAGCTGAAGGTATGTGAAATTCACATTTGGAGTTAATAAATGTCAACAAGTTAATTTTAATTTATGTAATTGAATCTACGTAGTGTTAATTTTAATTTTGATAAATGTTAACAATTGCAAATAGTTCATAAACAATTGTTTCTTTTCGTTTACAGGACTCCGTGATGCATGCATCACAGGAGGTCTCCTTCAGCAACATCCGGGCATCCCCGAGCTGGAGTGTCCGCCTGCCGCCGTCCCCAATGATCTGCTTGGCTCCATCATCCCCTGCACGTCTTCCCTTGCCGGTATCTCCTCCGAACCCATTACCGACGCCAGGTGCAGCTCCTTCCTCCCCGGTACTACTTCCCACAACACCTCCCCCAGTTGCAGCTCTACCAACGTCGGATGTGACGGCTCCTCTCCCAGTGCGGGATTATAACGTTGACTTGGACGCAACCTCGACAGAAGAGGATATGCAGACCAAGTTACGTCTCTGCCAGGAGCGCCTACAGCAGGCAGAGGAGCGGGAGAAGAAAATGAAGGAGGAGAACAGAGGCTTAATTGAATCTGTGAGGAACCTCACACAATCCAATCTCCTGTTGGCCTCCCAGGTTTCAAATAGCCGTATCCACGAAAAGGAAACTTTAATGCACATCGAGTGTATGAACAATGGAATAAGAAAAGTGAGACTGACTCACATGAACGACTTCAGCGTCTGCGCAAAAGGATGCAGTCATTTGAAGCTGAATCACAGCGGAATTGTAAGGTGTGCCAAACTTTAACTTCAACTTTTATCTTTCTTCATTTAGGAAAAAAGGAATTATGAAACATTTTATGTTTTCTCTTTGCATCAGATGGGAACAGAAGCTATTGGCTAGTGATAACGTTGACGTCATAGGATGATAGATGTATATAAGGGCTTGCTAATTTCAATCCTCATCAATAATCATGGCTGTCTGTACCAAGTGTGGAAAAGTGTTCACTCTCATAGGCAATTTGCAACGTCATGAAAATTTTTGTAAGTTAGGAAAAACGTATCAATGTAGCAAGTGTCCATATAAGACGAATAGGATTGATAATCTTAAGAGACATAAACTTGTATGCAATAATAAACCGAATGATAGCATAACAGAGTCAAATTCAAATAATCAAAATAGATCTATTTCTAAGCCAACAACCAGCGCTTCAACTAACATACAAAACTTTATGCAATACTGCTCTCGGTGTGGCAAAGCGTATAACTCTATAAGTAGATTTCGACAGCACATGAATGTACATAATACAAATAGTGAGATGAATGTGCATAATAACTATGGAACTGTTAGTCTCAGCGAAAGCGCACTCAATGGCCATGCACGTGTGTATGATATCACACCAACAACACCTACTGTGGACATAACATCATTCTTAGAAAGCATGCGTTCCATGTTAGGGAATTTAGTGTCTGACTTACTAAGGAGCTATCAATTGCGCGGTCGTCTGATTGCACAAATTCGTTATGTCCGTTCTAATCCTCAAGAAGAAGAAACTTTTCTCGCACACTTTACCTCATCATCCTCAAACTATATTTATGACTATGATGCTTGGTTTCAGGATCATCTAAATAGTCTAATAAATCATATTGAAGCCTTCACAAAAAAGGGTAGCAATTGGATTATAGATGATGTACAAAATATAGAGTTCAATGTAATAACAAGTCCAATACTGTCAGGTGGACAATCATTTCCTCTACCAAAGAAGTTAAAAAACTCTAAAGCTGTCATTAATGTTAATTCAAATGCAAATGATTGCTTCCTATATGCAGTTTTATCAATATTGCATTATAATGAAGTACCTTATTCAAGGAATGAAGTAAAATCATATAGTGAGTGGACATCTGAGCTAAATATGGAAGGCATTTCCACACCAGTATCAATCAAAGATATTCCAAAATTTGAGAAAAATAATCATATTAAAATTAACATTCACTTTTATGAAAATGGACTCAAAGGTGTTCGTTACAATAGTAACTTTACTAGTAGGCAAACGGTTAATATTTTGCTAATTCTAAACAATGGAGCAGCACACTATTGTGGAATTCCAAAGCTGTCAAGATTGTATAGGAGAACCTTAAAAAGACATAAATACTTCTGCGAAAGATGCACTCAGTCATTCACATATAAAACAACACTAGAACGACACTTCCAGTTTTGTATTCGAGGAAAAGCACAAATAGAAAAAATGCCATCGGATCTAAAAGTACTAACAAGTAGCATGGAATATCAACTAAGTCCTCCCTTAGTAATTTATGCAGATATAGAGTGCTACATTGATAATAAAATACATAAACCTGCGGCCATTGGAGCTTATCATGTCTGGCATAATGCCCTTCAATCGAAATTTGAAAACAAGTATTACCTCTTTGAGGGAGAAAATTGCATAATTAGTTTCTTGCACCACTTAGAAACTGTAGCCCAAGACTTATATGACAACCAATGTGCAACAACTAGGCAACCAATGTCACTGTCAGCGGATGAAAAAGTACGCCATGAGAATGCAGAATGTTGCAACAAATGTAAATCGAAATTCAGCGATGAAGTCATAAAAGTTCGTGATCATGATCATATCACCGGACGATATAGGCAAACATTATGTAGGAAATGCAATCTCCGGTTAAGACTTAACAGACGGGAGCTCCCCATATTTTTCCACAATTTTAAAAATTATGATAGTCACATCGTTTGCTATAAAGCGATTGGAAGAATGAAATCTTGGAAATTAGATGTTGTAGCAGCAACTGCTGAAAAATATATAACTTTATCCGCCAGTGTCCCTGTAAAAGAATACAAAGGGAAGACAGTATACTTTAAACTAAAATTTTTAGACTCATATCAATTTCTAAGTGCATCCTTGAGTGAATTAGCCAAGGGCTTGCAGACGTATGAGCATGTAGAGACATTAAGGGTAGAATTTCCACAATTAAGTGATAATGTTTTATATCAGAAGGAAGTGTTTCCATATTCATACTTCAAAAACTTAAACACGTTGACGGAAGACTATCTACCACCACAATTTAAATTCTATAATGATCTTACTCGTGAGCACTGTTCCGATAGTGAATATGAACACGCTAACAAGGCATGGATTGAATTTAATTGTAGCACATTTGGTGATTACATGCTGGCATATCTGAAGTTAGATGTTTTATTGTTGGCAGACATATTTGAAGTGTTTAGAGCATTGAGTCAACGTGAGGATGAAGTCGACCCTGTAAATTTTGTCAGTCTCCCACATCTTAGCTTTACCTCAGCACTAAATTTCTCTTCCAATGATCCCCCACACTACATACAAGATGAAAATATGTACAATCTATTTGAACGAGGAATTAGAGGGGGTATGACTTTCACCAACATTCACCGAGCGCGTGCACGCATTGTAGAATTAAGAAATAATACACATGAAAGTCGACATTTGACCTACTTAGATGTTAATAACCTTTACGGTTCTTCACTCAGTAGAAATCTACCCCACTCAAATTTCAAATGGTTGAATGAAAGTGAATTAGATAATTTTTTAAATGAAGAAAATGTTCAAAATATAGATGATGATGGTGAAATCGGCTGCATTTTTGATTTAGATTTAGAGTATCCTGCAGCCATTCATGATGACACTGCCGATTTCCCATTAGCTCCAGAAATGCAGATGATTGAAAAGAGAATGTTTTCACACTATATGAAAAATCTATATGAAAAAGTGAGACCAAATACACATTTTTCTTCTATCAAGAAACTTCTGCTCCATCAATTTGATAGGGAAAATTATGTAGTCCACTACTCAATTTCAAAATTTTACTTGACCATGGGCATGAGAATCACGAAGATTCATAGTGACATAAAATTCACACAAAAGCCTTGGTTAAAAACATACATTGATATGAACTCTCAAAAGAGGGCTCAATCAAACACTGACTTCGAAAAGTCATTCTACAAATTGAAAAATAATTCTTTATATGGTAAAACAATGGAAAATGTAAGGAGAAGGAAAAAATTTAAACTAGTCAACAATGAGAAACAACTACTGAAATTGTCAAATCATCCTCTCTATGTTCAACACAAAATATTTGATGAAGATCTGGTTGGTATGGAAATGTACAAACCTTCAATAGTTTTAAATAAATTAATATATGTTGGTCAAGCAGTACTTGACTATAGTAAGTTGGAAATGTATCAATTATATTACAATGATCTAAAAGGGTGTCCACTGATAAATAGAACGCGGCTTTGTGGAGGTGATACCGACAGTTTCTTCCTATGTTTATACACATCACCATCTGTCCGTCTGGAAGATATACTTCTATACTTCGGTGAAAAGTTTGACTCTTCAAACTGTGACAGTCATCACCGACTATACTCAACTACAAACAAAGCTAGATTAGGTTGTTTTAAGGATGAGTGTGCTGGAAAGTTGCTTGACGAAATGATCCTACTAAAACCGAAAATGTATTCAATGAAATATCTAGACTCTACGGATCATAGCATCAAAAGTGCAAAAGGAATTCAGAGAGCAGCAGTTAAAAAATTGAAACATAATGACTATAGGAGTGTCTATTATAGTGAGAATGATACAACTGAAGATATGACAATTATAAATTCAAAAAATCACATAGCACAAAATCATTTAGGAAGCGAGGTCTTTCACTTTGGGAGGATAAGCGCTGTTGGCTGGATAAAAATTTATCATTACCATATGGACACTACAGCCTAGGTCTTCCCCCACCGTCGAAGAGAAGGAGATGCCTTCCTGTCACAGGTGATGTAGAATAAGTCTAAATTAAGAAAAAACAATACAATATTCCACTTGTAATAGATCTTGCGATTGCTGCATCTTCCGACATGTAGCAACACTTACTAATACATAAGTAGTCTTACTAAAATTGAAATTTCTACATCTTTCCGATATGTAGAAATGATTACTAATAAATAGGTAGTCCTAATATGAATGAATATGTGAAGAATTTGTACTCAACATCATTCCGATATGTTGAGCTAATAAAATAACAAACTTTAGGCAAACATTAAACCTAAATTTGAAACATAGCTTTCGGAATATGCCTCATTACATTAGAACATGGAAACTTAGTGACGTTCAAAACGTTCACATAACAAATTCTAAAAGAATAGCATTTCGTCATTCAATAGCAAATAGTGATCGAAAACATCGTGGCGTTTGCATTAGTATTGACTCATTGCCTTCACTGAAAGACTTTGCGGATCCCATTGACAACCATAAGACTCGGATCAAGATTCCTCTCGATGACAAGGTATGGATAAAGTGTGATTCATCAGTCAAACTATACGTCTGTTCACCAAAACGGGAAGATGTTGAATATCGATTTTTTCGTTTCAGTGACGTCACATGGGAAACCTTTACAAGGGAGATACTACCACAGATAACGTCATTCATTAAAGATGGAGGACATCAAACGGTTGGAAGTTGTAAATCGGATGTTAACTACAAAAGCAAAGTCAAAACTCAATCTACAAGAGATCGAGAGGAATATACCCAACCGAAAACAATGGTTACTGATAAAGCGCAAATTGAAGCCGACAACGAGCTTACATATTGGAAGACCCTCAATGTTAACATGGAGGATTCAGAGGAAGGATAAATCTCTCACTATCCTATTCTTTCCAAATGGAACAATCCAATGTATTGGAAGGGTCATGGAGGGTGATCTCTCACATCTACACTTTACTTTGGAACATTTACTTGGTGATTCATTATCTGATTGGAAAGTGAAGACAATGACCGTGTTATGTGAATTACACTATCACTATGACTTCCGTACAGTTACATCATCACATAATCTAACTTATGAAGTGGAGTTATTTCCAGCAGCTCAATTGACTAACTGGCATCCATATCATGTTCATGTGTTCCATAATGGAAAGATTGTGATAACCGGCATCAAAGACATAAGTGATGTACCTCCCATCATATGTGATTTGAAAAAATGTTTCATGAAAACCAAATTGTAGATTTTGTATATATGTGAATAGATAATGAAATATGAATACGTTTTTGTTTTCCTTATAAACCCTTGTTTTGGAAAAAAGAGAGCAAGTTAATGATACAACATAAAACTTTATTTCCAAACTGTTTCAACATATTTAGTAAGAATTACATCATTTTTATCACAGTTTTTTGAAAATAGTTCTAAAGCACTTTTACAGTTATTTTTCAATGGTCTCTCGTTGACAAAATAGAGTACATAGCCACCGCACATTAGAGATGTATTACTTTGAAGTGGGAACGATGTCACTTTCCTAACAGTCCAGGAGAACCTGTTCATCCATAATGCGATATCATGTAAACGAGGTTGATTAAGAGAGTCAAAATATTCGGCAACTTTATAACGATTGATGTATACAGCAATCCAATGTTTTCCGGGAAGATTGTTGGTATCCGTATTGATGATAAGCGAACAAGGATAGAAAGGAATTGAATCAGGTAAATTATCTCTAGAAAAGACATTGAGAAATATTGTGTTGGAGTAGGGATGAGCTTTCCTCATTTTCCTCAAGATTTCTATGTTGCTTAAGTTACTCATCTCTGATAGCTGACAGTCACGTCTCTCATTCTTGTTATCTCAACTTTGCTATCATAGATAGCATAAATGAGACAAGTAATTGTTTTCTTCAAAGGTGACTCAAATGATACCTCCAGTCGTAGATTTCCAGGCTTTGTAACTCCTACGCTTTCACCACCTAGATCTGCATCTGTTGTGAGGTTGTACATAATGAAGAAGTAGCCATTCTTGTACATATCCATTGTAATTCCATTTGAATCATCTGTATTAAACATGTTGAGGGCGGTGAAAGTAGAACCATATTCACGTGCGAATTTACCATCTTTGAAATTAGGCTCATATGCTTTGCAAGATACAAATTTCCCATCCTGATAGAGTGCTAGTTTGCTAACATTAAAGTGTTGGAAATTGAATGGATTCTTTTCAAAAGCACCAATGAATGCCTCATTTTCCACAAATGTGATATACACCGCCTTTGGCATTGCAGTGGGAAAAAGATTTGGGTAGGCATGTGAGGATGATCCTGCACCAATTGTGAAGTTTGTTAACACACTGTGATTAACTGGATATATTGCATTGTTTTTCCTCAATCCTGTCGCATGCTCCTTGATGACTGACGGGTTCATTGTTACTCGCCTTACATTGAGCACGGCATTACTTATGTTGACTTGATAGTTTGTAGCTCCAAAAGCCATTAACGCGAACTCAGGATTTGCACGAATAAATTTTATTTGCATTTTAACCTGTGATAGCAGATATCTAGATTGACGAAGGAAATCAAGATAGACGGGTCCTTTCAAGTATAATTCCTTTGAATCCGCTGTTAAATCCATTCGTCTTTTCAACCCTGTATTTGAGACATCATCAAATTTCCCTTGCTGATCATCATACCACCCAGAAACTTGCAAGTGTGACTGTTTAGCTTGCTTTTGAAATTGAGTCATTGTATGTATATATGCTCCATATGAATATGCTCGATCCCCTCCTTCAATCTGTTTGTCATTCAATATTAGATACACATCTGAGAACAGACTGGCAATAGGAAGATTTGCTAATCCCACTTTATCCTTGGATGAATCGATATTTGTACCATCAGTCTTCTTAATTTGTATACACAACTCTAAATCAATGGATTGACAGTCAATATAATCTTGAGGATTGGCAGGTATATCAAACTGAATAGGCTGCTGGTTACCATCGATATTTGTTGTGGGGACTATGTCTACAATTGTTGAGGAGATGATGTCTGTCTGATGAGGGGGAGAATCGAAGAAACACAAAGCCGAATTGATACTCTGCATCGTATTAGCTCTACAAATATGTTGTCTTCCTTCGTTTTGACTTGTTTCTAGTCGCTGTGGAATTTCGTTTGCGCTTTCTTGTTTTCACTCGACGTCTAGATTTAGAACGTGCTGCTCTAGTCGGCTTTTTACTTTTCCTGCGTCTTTGCTTAGTAACTCTACCGGATCCAACTTGTCTCGACTTCCTACGCTTCTTCCGAACTGTACGTCTCGTCTTTGTTAAATCATCTAATGCGTCTATGGCAGATTGCTGCGCGAGCATTTTCATAGATTCACCGATATCCTCACCTTGAAGCGCATCAGCTGCAACATTTGCACCAAAATCTAAAGCCCTGCTTCCAACACGCTTCATGATTGGTACGCCATACTTTTTGAGTGTTGGAAGAACCATACGTCTTAGTGCACCAAATATGCCTCCTCCAACTTGTCGTCTACCTCCAACAAACACGGGATAACCGCTCTGATATGATGGTCTACTGTAAATGCCTGTCATTATGACTATTGAGTAACTATGGAAGTCACAATAGCGTAAAGCCTTATTCTCGTGACCTAATATGTAGGGTCAAAACAGTAACACCACCACAGAACGGTACTACTTCTCCTGCGTCATCATGAATTGATATGTCAATTCTATTGATGAAATTTCGGCTGATTGGTAGATACATTGTGTTAAAAAAATCTCGATTGATTAGTTGCTTCCTTACGGATGAGAGAGGAAATGTGCGCAGAAGTGGGGCCTCAATGTCGCCAACCCTTGTATATTCAATAATGTTACAACAGACGTATAAGTTACTTATATCACGCTCTAGTGATGGGGCGGTATCGCCTATTGATGTGCCTTCATAAATAGTTGATTTTGAGAATCCCAATGTGGTCGTTAACACGCTATCCAGCTTGATAAGAGAGTTCTTCCCTACCTTTACAATCATGCGTTTCTTATGTAGGTCATAAGAAAAGTGATATTCATCTGCATCAAGGTAATCTACAGCAAACTCATTTAACTTTGTACACAATTCAGATGGCGTTTTCAAGCTTTCAATGTTCAAATTAACTCTTTTTACAAGTTCACTGGAAGTAGACAAATCATCACCCAATATGTCTTCGCTGTATACGTGGATATCCCATGAAGCATTTGTTGATGCTTTGAGTTTAGAAGAGGACAATTGAACCTTGAATGTATCATTTAATTCTGTCAACCAAGGTGCGCTTTCAAGGCCCTTAAACATCCCAATCATTTCAGATCCAAATTCAATGACAGCGGACTCAGACTTTTCCAATGGTGTCTTTTTAGTAAAAACAATAAATTCTGCCTCCGTTTCAACAGTAAATAAAGTTACTTTCTCTTTCTTATATTCACAAGTCATTAACGTTTCTGGCACTGATCCTTGAAACTTTCTTGCAAAGTCTTCAACACTTCTAATGACCTCAAATTTATTTTTTACTCGGATGCTCCTTTTTTGTAATGCATACAATGGCACAATTCTACATTTAAAATCAGTGACTTTCCTCTCCGAATTCCACCCACGTCCATTGTACCAATACCTTGATGAGAAAGTTGTTCTGGAATACCCAAAAGTATGACTCAAATCCTTACCTAACACAAGAAGAACATGCTTCCCTTCCTTCATCAATTTTGTTGAACCCTTTATGACTGGTTTGTAGAATTTATTCAAAGTCAGCTTGAAGAGATCATTTATTCGTTCAAACATTCTACCGATTTCCTTTTCTGTATCTTGCAAGCTCATTGTGGGAACCTTAGAATCAAAAGTTGACGTTGCAAATGCCTTTTGAATTTTAATCATGTTTTGGACAGATGGTAAAGATGTTGAAAAAGGATGTAAAGTTAGATGATGAAAAGCCCATGTACCATGTAGACTATTTTGAAATATGCGAAAGCAATCATCCTTCTCTCGCACTTCTTTATGTAATTCAAAATAGTTGTTCTTTAGCAAACTGATATCGTTGTAATAAGTAATTTCAGTTAGAGCAACTTCATGGGGTCCATGCAGAGTAATTGGATTAGCGAATTCAACAGAGTATAGAGATGGTTTGTTACTTGGGAATATCTTGGGGTTGCTATTGCTTGGAAGAATGATATTGAAGTTAGTAGACATGTTAAAGTCATATATGGAAGAAGTCACATGCTATATTAGCTTAAAAGTTACGAGTGTCTCCCATCTCCACATTTTGTAGATCCTGGTGCGTTATCCAGCTATTGAATGAATCAGGATATCCTTTCCATTTAACTAGATATTTCCTTTGATTGCCATGACCTTTCCTCCTAATTATTTTATCAATCATATACACCTCTTCACTTCTGTCTACTACTTGCAATTCATAAGAGTAAAATTTTCCTTCAATTGGATTGCCATGGTAATCTATTAATCTATACATGGTGGGCCTAAATTTTGTATTTACTTCATCCACAAAAAACTCTTCTTCAGTCCAATTAGGTAGATACCCCTTCTCAAATGTAGACTTGACCTTTGAAATCCGAACTCTATCACCAACATTAATTTTCTTTTCATTGGAAATGTTTTTCGCTTTCTTATCATACAATCGAAGCCATACATCCATCGCATTATCTGGGGTAACATCAACTGGTTTCATCTTAATGATTCGATGGTAGCTTTCATTGTAATTCTTAACAAATTTCTGCAGCTCACCTACCCAAACATGTGTATTTTTTGCAGTGAAATAGCGCCATATTTTTGTCTTCAGTGTGCGATTGAACCTCTCAACCATGGCAGCTTTATAAGCACTTTTGACACTAAACAATTCCACATTATGACTTTTAAGGAGACTTCGAACATGAGAGTTTTCGAATTCCTTCCCTTGATCGGTCTGTATTCTTTGCGGAACACGCCCCTCATCGAAAATGCTCTGAAAAGCCGCTTCAACTTCTGGTCCTCGTTTAGATTTCAGCGCACGTGCCCAAGCATAGCGAGATAAAATATCTATTACGGTTAAGATGTATTTATAGCCATCATTGTACTGTGATATCTGTTGCATGTCAGCCAAGTCCGCTTGCCATTGACTATCTATATTGTTAACAACATATTTTCTTGTTGGAAACCGCTTTCTCGCATTTTTGTGAAGAGTGTAAGTCGGTTGACTCCTCAACCACTTCTTGACTTTCTCTATTCCCACACCTGCTGCACGAGCTAGAACCTCCGGACGACTGAAACTTGTGGGATGATTTAAGTCGTAATAAATCTTTCTGAGTTTCACTGCTGTACTCATCGTCTTTGTTCTGATTTGCACGCGTATTACTCGCACAGCAACTGCTAACACAATTGATATCAACCTCTATGCCCTCTTCTGCTTTACCTTCGAGCGCAGATTTCAAACAACAGCAAAATTTTTGTAACGACATGATATGAGAGAGGGAAGGCTTAATTCATATTTGCTTAATATTTACTATACTCCTTCGCAACACGCATTGAGCGCCTAGTAGCTCTTTTTGGTTGCAGATCATCGGGATCATGAAGCTCTCGCTTGACCGCCATCGTGGGTGTTTTACTCTTTGATCCATCTTGTAGGTGACCCTTATCCAATTCATTCACAGTCGGTCCTCCAATAATATTGTGAGGTACATTTTGATCAGATAAAATTTTCTCAAAATATGTCCACCTTTGTGGTGCACCTAGTTTTCGCCTGACATCTCTGACAGCATATTGTAGAAGGTCATCTATGTGACTATTTCTAATAACATCACCAGTTGTTTCATCTATTATCTCCCCTCTCTCATTGAACTTCACATGTGGATCAATGAAGTCAAACAATCGCTCAGCGCGCACACGATATGGTCGAGGCGTTGACAAGGTTATAAATCGTCGCAACTTGTCACGAATCTGTCGCCTCTCGTCAATGTTTTCAGCTGCTAACTGCATTCGTCGATAGGGATCCTTAATCTTCTGAATTTCCATATCCTTTTGTGTTAGTTCCTTAAGTTGATTCGTAATAGGTTGATCTATATTTTTGACTTCCTGTGCACTTTGTAATGTAGTCAATTGTACATACTCCTCTTGAGGAATGACTACCATCTTTGAATACGACATGTTTGAAAATAATAAGGTAACAAAGTACATTGCTTAAAACTAACTGTGAACCGAGAAAACTGTCGATGGTTCAACGGAATTAGGTATGATATTTGTTCGAAATCGAAGTCGTTCCGGACATTCCTGGGTTAGATCAATAAATAGATAACCGTGTGGTTTCTTTGTTACATCTTCATATATTTTTGAAAGTACTTTAGGTTGTTGAGGTAATATCTGTCTACTGAGATGATGTATCTGACTGCTATCTCTTGGATTTTTAAATATTGCCAAATAATGTGTATTCAAACTTCTAGTTCTTTGCTCTTTCTCTCCATCGAAGATGTTTTGGGTGATGTAGATAATAAAAGCTTCCCTATGATGTGCAGCTTGAATGAACATTTCAGTTACATCCTTTGAAGATTTGCTTTCACGTAATAGATCATCTAATACTAGTAAGTCACCTGCTTTGATATCCTCAGTTGATGGCAACCCTTGCTTCACCTCATAACCTTTCTGGCGAAGTGCAGAATGTAGTTGTGGTTGAAATATTCCATAATACCATTTGACTCTCTTAATTTCCTTGTTAAACATTTCATTTCTATATTGTAGCAATTCAGTTACAAATGTAGTTTTACCGGACTGACTTGATCCAGCGACACACATTGTGCGATCAGTGAATAGACGAAAATCTGTCATCTTATAATTCCATTAACATTAAACTCATCATCCCGCTAATTTTGCTTAGAACAAAAAAACAGACACATGTTCCAGATCACGTTTATTTACATTCAGACTAGAAACTTTCAAGTTACATTTACAAATTAAAACATTTACAAATTAAAACATTTGTGTTTCCTCCTCACAATTAGGATTATAGAAAGTTTTCAAGTCAGCATCTTGGCGCTTCAACTTCAATTTAGGATTCCCATCTTTAGATTTCCGCCCTCGCTTTTTGCTCTCTTCCTTCCCATCACTTGAAGCAGTCTTATCAATGTTAATTAAACATTTATCAATTGGTAGTGGTTCATAGACTAGTTGAAGAACCTTCATTTGTAAAGATGCGACTTTACCAGTCGAACCATGTGAGCCAATATAAAGTCCGGTAACGTGCACTAAGCCCATATAGCGACCCCGTTTGAGATCCTCACATTCCATCGCGTTTGTTAAGAGATCGAATGCTTGAAAATGATCCGATAGTTTTAAAAACAGTGTATCGAATTCCGGCAATTCCTTGTAACCAACTCCTTCCTCTAATGCCTTTCTCCAATGAGTGGGAGCACTTTCAGGCAGCTCAACACATTCTTTCGCGAAAGAGTCAATAGTTTTAAGAATCACCTGTTGCCATTTTGGAAAAGTCACTCGCATTTGTCTCATATTGTTATACCCTGATGTAGACATACCATTACTGTGGAAGAATGGAACTTGAAGATAAAAGCCATCATCACCATAATTCAAGGTTTGAAAGTAGAATGTATTTCTAACCCCTTGCACCTTTCGTGTTGGACGAAGCTTCAAGAGATCTTGCTCAAATGCGTCACCTTCCTCTCTGATTGTATACATTTTCTGAGTCATGTTTCAACAAGTACTAATTCGGAACTTTCAACCAGCGCAAATGAATTGTCACTTGAAAGTGGTAAAATATCATTAAAGCGTCTTCCTTATATACACCTATATATGACTCATCAGTCAAAGTGATGACGTGTCACTTTATGATTCGCTAACCTTATATTAACATTGCAGCAGTTGCTGCAATCCTTCCAAGCGGACTATTGATTACACCATTAATACTGTTTCCAATATCATTTAACATACTTAGAAACCCACCACCACCGCGCTGAATTAAGTTTCGCCTTTTCTTATCACTACTCCTTGGATATGAAAACTTTTTTATGCTATTCAAAGAGCCAGCATTCAATAGAGGCTTGTAAATAGGTAGACATTTGTGTATTGCAAAAGCTAAATCACGAATGAAATCATCACTTGAATTTTGAATCAATTTACACTTCTTCTTATTATCATGTATCCTGTTTAACTTTCGCAACGCCTTTTTAAACTGACTTGAAGGTTTGAAGGACCGTTTCGATTGACGAGAAGATGCCTTCCGTTTTACAGACATTTTTATTCTAATATGGAAATAGATAATACAATTACAATTTTTGCTTAGTACTTACAACATTATACACAAAAGTTTACAAGCATTCACACAGAGTTTGTTGCTGGTACTTATAAAATTACATAAAACACTTAACAAGTTGTAGAGGGAAACTGATATACACTCACATCGGCTAGAGTCTGATTTGTAGCAGTTATGAGCTGCTCAATGTCTTTCATTAGATGTTTTGAAATTGGGCAGCACATACAGCAGGGCTTTGAATTGAAAGTCTTTAAAATATTGGCATAGTATGCCCGCAAACTGATTACCTCAGAATGTCCTTGAGCAGCCACATTGATGCTTACTGATGGCGGTCCACTGAATAAGTCCAATTTACATTTGTCACCCTTCTCGTCATAGTAGCTGGAGGTGATAGTGTCATGGAGACATGTGTTGAGTTTCCGTTGGATACTGCTGCACCAATAGCGAGAGTATTCCGGTACAATCTCCGTTTGAGCTAGTGGGCGGAATACTTCATTGAGCCAAAATCTTGCAACTCGTGTAAGAGCGTTGTTCACGACTCTCATTAACATTCTCTGCACCACAACGTCCTCTCCGCAGCGGAAATACTTCACTATTTCCTCCATCAGATCCACCAAATCCTCTTTATAGCCAGTTATATTTACGGCAGAATAAAATATATTGCCGGTGAAGAGTTGACTTCGGTAAATTATTGAAATGGGAATGTTGGTAGTGAACGACATGCTGATTGACATTGTATTAGCCTCAAATTATGCTTGAAATAGAACGGCACAATGTCCTCCTTATATAGAAAAGTCAAACAAAGACACAATAGTGACCAATCACAGACGTGCATGATGACTAATCATGCACGATATACAGTGACTGCTGAAGATATTTCTTCATCACAAAGGGGACAAGATGAAGTTTCAAAGGGTACATAACATGTAGAACACATAACGCTATGAGAACAAGGTAAAAAGAGAAGGGATCGTTCCTGTTTAAAACATTTAACGCAGTTCCGTTCACATAATAATTTAAATGTCTCTTCTTCTAATTTCCTTCTGAAGTCACTTTTATTGGGAGAACTTTTTATTAAAACACTGTCAGATGTCTCTTTCTTTCCATATCGTTCCAATTTGATCCTCCTAATTTCACTATCATTGCAGTGTAACATGGAGAAATCCTCTATCCACCTACGATCCAAATTGTGATTCATTGCATGCTCATCTGGATCCATTAGTCGATCAACTAAATCACCAGCGTTGATATTTTCACTGAGATTTGTTACAGTTTCTATAGCTTTGAACGAATATCCAAGGTCTCTTCCGACAACCCACGACGTTGGGATACTAGTCATCATTATGTATGTCATCAAACAACTATCTCATATTTATAGCTTAGTTTGTCTACGTAAAAGGAAAATCAATGTGTCATCTTGATTACAATGGTTGCAATAGTCACAATAGTCGCAATTGAGAAAACCCATTCAAAATCAAACAACGCATCGTCTCGATTGATACGTCACTATCTTCATCACTCGAGTAGTCGGGCGATGCAGGGGCTTGGGTGAACACCACCGGCTCGTTTGGTGTTGTAGATCGCTCCATCGGAGATTGGGGAGGTGTATTGGTACGTTCCACTGGCGAAGTGGTACGATCAGCAGTATCGTTCTCAACTGCGGCTTCCTGTTTG
This sequence comes from Prostheceraeus crozeri, assembly GCA_907163375.1. Taxonomy (NCBI): domain Eukaryota; kingdom Metazoa; phylum Platyhelminthes; order Polycladida; family Euryleptidae; genus Prostheceraeus; species Prostheceraeus crozeri. The sequence goes on from CAJQUW010010325.1 coordinate 99,627, forward strand.
CGATCCATTATGACTTGTAGATTTAAAATAATTGTAACTTGTAAACGTGAGGATTAGAACCTTTGATAAGAATTGGTACAAACCTCGGACTTATATACTTTTTAAACAAAGGAAATCCTAACAGCCAATCAGAGAGGTACCGAACTTCCCTAAAGAATATATAACTATATAAAGGATGTCATTGTTCCAAACTGTTAAGTACTTATCCTCAACGTTCCATAACAAGAAGCATGTCTTCAAAACCACTATTTTATTTTCAAAATGACAGCCAAGTCATTATGGGAGGTCAGTTGGATATGACCGTGCATCTCTGTTGCGGCTGCAAAGTGGCCCTGTGGAAAACCTTGACTGTGTCAGCACTTCAAAGGCGGAGTGGACTACCGGTGAAGTGTCCGGTACACGAGTGTGACCATGACTTTAGCAACAATCAGACATTTCATGAATGGTGTGATGACTTCCTGAAGATCATGGAGTCGCCTGAGGGACGTGATCTGTACCCATCATTTATTTTTCACGCTTAAATTAAACTTACATTGTAAATCTCTTGTATTTTTCATTTTAAACATAGTTCTGGAATTGGTTTTCTTATTGGGGAGCAACTAAATCATAGCTGCACATTAAAGTTTCACATCTAAATAGTGCTACTTTTAAAATAATTGTCACAATAGTCGCAATTGAGCAAACCCATTCAAAATCAAACAACGGACGTCTATCGGTACGTACCCAAGTGCTCAGAACCAAACCACACAAGTTCGATCATAGACGTTCCGAAACACAGTGTACTCAACCGATTGTACCAAACACATGTACCTATCCAGTAAAACAGATCTCATACTTGTTCCTATTCATAACACTGAATTCTACGTGTTCCTATCCATGTACCTATTGATAACACTAAATTTTACATGTACCCATCCATGTACCTATCCGTCGCAAGTAGGGCACAGTTTTCACTACTCACCCACTTCGCACACGAAGTACACCGAATGCAGTTGCTTTCGATTCCAGCACCACATACCCTACATGGCCATTTCGCTGTTAGGTATTTCCTTTCTATCCTATCCCTTGTTCCACTAACCAGTACTCTGCCTTTCCTGTGTTCATCTTCAGACCTTTCGTCGACAGACTCGTTTCCCAGGCGGTAATCTATTCTTGGAGTTCACTCTCAGTTGCAAGCCATAAGCAGAGGATCATCAGAATGCAATAGTTCGTATGGCAAACCTTTTCTTACAGAACTGAAAACAGCATTGATGACGATGGCAAAGAGTAAAGGACTCAGCACAGAGCCCTGGCGCACACCAACATTGACCCGGAAGCTGTCGCAATCTCCGTAGACGCACCATAGTAGAGTGGCATGATAGCTTTGACAAGCCATTCCTCCACACAACTCTTTCTGAGCGACCATCGCAGAACTTCCCTTGGAACTGTATCAAAAGCTTTTTCCAAGTCGGCAAAAACCATAAACACCTTCTTGCGCTTGGCATTATGATGCTCAACGATTTGCCGTGTGAAAAAAACAGGATCTGTCGTGCTTCTTCTGGGCATGAAACCAAACTACATATCATCTAAGGATATTTGGCGACGCAACCTCTGTTTTATAACACGTTCAAATACTTTCATTGCATGATCAGGTAACTTGATCGCTCTGTAGGACTCACACAACAACAAATCTCCTTTACCTTTGTAGATCGGGATGAGAATACTTCTACGCCAATCCTGCGGGATTCGCTCATCGCGGATGTCAAGTTGAACAACGTCAGCCATCTGATCGAGGCTTCCTTGCTATGCAGAAACATTTCGTTCACGATGTCAGGCGGGGCTGGAGACGTTTTCTTCTTGGTGGCAGTTAGGGCAGTCAAAACTTAATCTTCCGTCATGTTAGAGATTGGGCCTTCTACGTTTAGACAGTTGGTTCCTTATGTAATGATCTACTTTTAGAAAGAGTTCCAATTTTAGGATATGTATGAGTTGTTTTAGTAAACCGCGTGTAGAGGGCCTAAGACCTGACGAAAGACAGCATGAAAGTTCCGTTATACCTTTTTGAGATATAGATTCACAAGCCTACTAATGGTCCAAGAACGAGTAAGACATTCGGCCCATAGCTGTGGGAGAAGTTTTACGTCGAATTGCTAGCAAATGTGTTTGTGATCTGATTTCAAGTAACTCCAGGCAACATTTTGAACCTCTGCAGTTTGGAGTCTCCTGTCCATCAGGTATGGAAAAAGTGATCCACTGGCTTCGATCAGTGACTTCTTTACATTGGAATGATGATAACTTGTGTTTGCAAGATTGATTTTCGTAATGCGTTCAATATTATCTCCAGACAATGAGTTCTAAGTCTATGCGACCATTATTTTCCTGAACTGTGTTCATGGGTTTCTTATAGCTATGGCAAGCATCCCTATCTTTTTCACCCAATGGGAATGCTGACTTCAATGACTAGCGTGCAGCAAGGGGACCTGTTAGATACTTTTTTGTTCTCAATAGTTCTCCATGAAGTGGTGACGCAGATATGTGGTGACGATAGCTTAAGATTTCATGTCTGGTACTTGGACGACGGTGTAATTTGTGGAGACAAAAACACCATCAAGGACATCATTCGAATATTGATAAGAAATATTCAATTTAACAACACAAGAGACAAGATCTTTGTTATGGAAGAAATCTTTTAATTTTGAAGTTTTGTATCCAACTTTTATTTCAGACTTTTAAAGACAATTTTAGATTGTAGCTCTTCTTTTGAGCCTTCCTGAATGAATGGAATGGACCATTGGACTTTAATTTTATCTTTTTTTCAGAATTGCAACTGAAGGTCATGCATGACCTTGACTCGATTGTGAACAGATGTAAATTTACATATAATATAATGTGAATTTTATGCGATTTTGTAACTAACCGCTGAGGATGATTCAAAACAACTGAATCGAAACTAGTCCGGAACTAGTCAGATTGTGAACGAGCGATGAAGACAGTAAAATATTGATCCAGTCACTTAATCCTCTAGCTGAACAGGAGATCAGTCGAGTGCGGTCAAGCTGGTCAACGGTGAGTAAGAGTGAATTGCACAATTGTTTATAAAGAGGAAATGTCCACGAATACGACTTCTGTTAATATAGAAATTGAAGTGGAAATGAAGGGGCAAGACACTGTGAGAACCAGTGATTTAATGCTGCCTCGTGCATCTTTACTTCTTGGATTTCTCATTCACTAGAAATTCGTCGACAAGTGGAATCCGAAGCACAGAGAGACGATACAAAGGCTGAGGCAGCTATAAAGTTTGAGGATGAGATGCCAAGCCACTAAGTTTCGCAGGGAGAATAATTTGCCGCTGTTGGTCATCGCTTAAATCAGGGGTTCCCAACCTGGGATACGTGTACCCCTTAGGGGTACTTGACGGACTTTTGAGGGATATGGGAGATTTATAATAATTCATTTTCACTTTTAGAACTTTCCTGTTCATGGGTCAGTTGAACTGTTAACTTTCTGCTCATTCCGCATTGGATTGTCATCATCTGGCCTTGAAGCAACCTTTGCTAATTAGCAACCATCAACTCGACCACATACATAAGCGAATCCGGATTCTCCACCATAGTAATGATTAAAAGCAAACAAAGAGCTCGTTTGATGTTGGAGCACGACTTTCGCTGCACTTGTGTTGTTACACAAGCGCATAAAAATTACGCCTACGCCTATTTTTGTGCTATTAGATTACGAATTTCGTATATTTCTACCCGCAATTTGTTTTTTAATATGATTGAATTCTTGCTATTTTTTATGTGTATAGGTGAGGGTACGTGGAATAATGAAAAATTCTATAATTTTTGATTTTGGGGTACGCAGCATGAAAAGGTTGGAAACCACTGGCTTAAATCTACATTTAAGATGGAAGACAGCGTATGCATCATAGAATTATCAACTCTTTGGAGCATATCAATTCGAGTAAACGCATGGGAAGTTCGCAATACATTAAGAAGTTAAGGGACATAAAAACAGTTGCGCAGTAGGTAAACTGCATCATGACATGACAAACTTCAAGCGGGAACACAAAACCTCAAAGGTGCGATGGAATCCAATAATCAACGCCTCGAGCAACTGTTTACCTAAGGCTGCTCCTAATAATAATATTATAATTATTTTTATTCCATCGGCCAGTTTTGCACCTCATATCCACCGCAACATCTTCATCCTCCTAAAATAAGATTGCTCTCGATTTTAATCGGTTTTATAGAGTTTTTAACTCATAAACACTGATAATACGAATCACGGATTTAGCGCACTAATGTAGCATTCCCCTGGAATTCATTGTGAGCGTGTTACACTGTGCTTGACTGGTACTTGATCTCTAGATATTCATCCCGTTAAGCGTTGGAGATTTAACTCACAGAAAGAGTGTGTGTGTGTGTGTGTGTATGTATGTGTGAGTGAGAGAGAGGGTGAGTGAGTGAGTGTGAGAGAGAGAAGGTGAATGAGTGAGTGTGTGTGTGTGTGTGAATGATAGATATACATGTACAGATCGACAAAAATTTGGCAGTCGATTAACAATCCAAATAATGAGAATAAATTGGATTCATTACTAACAAGCACTACTTCACGGATTGTCAGTCTCATACAATTCCAACTCTACGCATGTCCGTTGAAACATAAATGAAACTCACCTTGTATTCTTCACATAAAAACGCTAGATTAAAATTTCCTATTTCGATCCCTGTATATGCAGCTTGAAGAAGATTAATGAAACTCGCCTTTCTGAAAAAATTGAAATATTATCAGGGAGAGAATAGCTCACGTAATAATAAGTTTCTAATCTGTCTTACGCGGCTTTCATTTAATACAGGCAACATACATAGAGCTATACGTTAACTTACTCGGATGGCACACCTTGAACGTCTCTATTACAATGCTCACTAAGTTCATTGACAATTCCAAACCCATTCTAAACAGTCACCGAATATTATACAGCGTCAACTCGACAGCTACTGTATAGAGCACTGCACTACTCACTGCTAAACAATGGATATTTCAAATTAAAATTTAGGATAGTATAGTCAGAATTTGATTTTGTTTCTGGTCACAACTTGATGTCATCTTTCCATCAACTTGATCCACAACGGGCTCTGAAGAGCATCGAGATTCCGGGAGGACGGTTCGGCCTCTATTGCTTAATGATAACATATTCGGCGTGTGAGAACTTTCCGTTAGTGATACATATTTATTCACTTTTTAAAACAGGCCATAAATGTGACGGTTCAAAGAGCAAAATTCAAATATTTTTTGGAAAAGTGTGAAAGTATGCTAAAACGAAAAGTCAGGAAGGCTTAGCTCACGTGGAGGTCACAAGCACCACAGCAGAAATGCGACAGTTGGGGGGGGGGGGGACCGCTTAGGCTTAAGTGAGAACACTCGTATAATAAATAGTACATAAACTTGAATAAAATCATAACAGTTGAAAATCCTATTACATAACTTGAACAAATAGAAGTAAAATAGAAAACAGAGGATATCGAGAAAATTATCGGCATCAAAGACGAAGCAAGGAGCCTCATAGTCAAGAGAAAGAAGGCCACAGAAAGATGGAGGCAATACTTTATGAAAAGTTCTTGCACGAGTCTATTCCAGCAGCCGATCATGTACAGGGAGCTATTCAGTCCATAACAGCAAATGAGGTAAATGCAGCTCTGCGAACTATGAAAGCAGGCGCATCAGCCGGACCCGACGACATTGCCGCCGAGGTCTGGAAATCAAAACTATGGCATCCTGCAGAATGGCTGGCGAGCTTCAATAAAATAGTTTCTGAAAGAAAGATGCCGTCAATATGGAAAGATAGAGTGGCAATACCAATTTGGAAGAAGAAAGGCAATTCAGCGGAATGCAGCAATTACCGTCCCATCAGGCTGCTGGTGCATACCATGAAGATCCTGGAGCATGTAATCGAGCGCATACTGAGAGGAATCGTCACGCTGTCTAAAAATCAGTGCAGATTCGTACATATTGCTTTCTTGATTTGGGAAAGTCTTTTGACGGAGGACTTTCAAGAATGAAGTAAGCGCTCGCATCAGCATTGCTTGGTACAAATGGCGCAGCTGCATCGGCGTCCTACATGCATGTGACCGCAAGATCAATGGCCATCTGAAGTCTAAGATTTACAGAACAGTCGTCTGACCTGTTGCCATCTACAGTTCCGAGTGTTGGCCCATAACGAAAGAATCGCAGCAAAAATTGGGCGCCGTGGAGACAAAGATGCTGCGCAGAATTGTCGGTGTCACACAGCGCGACCACATCTGTAGCGAAGACATGCGGAAACATCACGGCGTAGCGCCGATAACGGAGAAAATGCGAGAATGCCGATTGAAATGGTACGGCCATTTCCTACGTGCCAGCAAACAGCCAACACGCGTAACACGTGAAGCAACAGCCAAGAATGCGTTTAATCTCACCGTCCCTACGAGAAGACCAACAGGCCGGCCACAGCAGAGATGGATCGACACCATTTACCAAAACCTGATAGCGACAGGTCTTCATCCGGACCAAGCCAACAACCGACAGAAAAGGAGACAACTAACCAGGAGAGCGGACCATGCAGTAACACGGAACTCAACGCCAACGCCGAAGAAGAAGAAATTAACTTGAACAAATACAGATACAGGAGCTAGTTTTCAGTACGTTGAAATAAAGCAATTCATAGTATATTATAAAAAATTTAGTTTGATATCTAATTAATGAAGAAGACATTTGAATAGCATTATATTCAACAGATCTTTGTATAACCTACAAATATATATATATATATATATATATATATATTGTGAAAATGGCTCAATCAAGATAAATAAATGCATTTTCACAAATTTTCGTGATTGCAACTGCAATACGTCATCAGGTAATAGAAAGATTACAAAACATTATTTTGAAATTTATATGAAAATGTAGAAACTATGTTAATATAGTCCTGTGTACCTTATGTGCTGATAAAAGAATATAAAAATGTAGCTATCCTAATTACACTAACTGTTGACGAAGGTGAACATAGATATTATCAAGATCAATATGGCGATTGATAGAGTTATTATTGGAGTACCATGCTTCCATAAATAGTCGTCCATGGCGATGTTGAGATGTATTCAAACTTTTGGTTTGTTCCCAGTTAAAATGATGACCTGTTTCTTGAATGTGTGCTGAAATTTGTGATCTCGGATCAATTCTTCTTACTGCCAGCTTGTGTTCATGAATGGAGTCTTCAGTTGTTTGCTTGTTTGCCCAATGTATTCTGAATTGCAATTTGGCATGGTATTTTATATATTGCGTTGCGTTTATCTAAATCTGATTTCTTACGTTTTGGTTTACTAAATACTGAGCGAATTGTGTTTGTTGGTTGATGAGCGATGTTGATGTTGTGTTGACGAAATTTTCGGGCCACTGTTTCTGATATACCTCGTACATAAGGCAATGGAAAAAAAATGTGTCTTTATGAGAAGAGTGTGTCTTATTACTTTGATTAACAGTTTGTTGTTTTGATTTCAGTTCTTCCCAAAGTCTTGAAACAAAAGATTTCGGATAACCATTATCCTTAAAAAGTTGATATAAATGCAGGATTTCATCGTCCTTAGCGTCCTTCTGCATTGCAGTGTGATATGACTCTTTGAAATAAAGTTCTTACTGAGTTCTTTTTGTGAATAGTTGGGTGATTGCTATCAAATCGAAGAATGCATCCAGCGTAAGCCTTCTTTCTAAATACAGAAGTATTCAAAGATCCGTCGATTGAACGCGTGATTAAAACGTCTAGGAATGCAATTTTATTGGACTTTTCAATTTCATGTGTGAACTTCAGATTTGGATGAAAGGAATTGAGTATGTTAAGCATTTGTTGAACGGAATTTTTCTTTATGATTGCAAATGATTGCCACCTCTGTCAGCAGGTAGAATAACTATTGAATCATCTTGTTTAAGCTGCCTTAGAGCTTTCTGTTCTTGAAAAGATAAAATATTATTTTTTGGTTTGTTTTTTATCATACTGGTGATGCAATTTCGAATGGAACTTTTGTCTTCTGGGTTTAGAGAAGATGATACAATTATATATTCAGCTTCCGAGAGGAATCTGACATTGTTGGCATCTTTTGTGTTGAAGGATAATCCCTTTTGTAAGACATGAATATCTGTTTCAGACAAGATTTTATTTGATATATTCACAATATGGTTGCTTTCATTTTCTGTTTTTGGAAGAAGTTTATTGAGCTTATATGACAGACAGTTTTTCTTTCTTCTTTTTCATCAAGCATATGCCAGAAACTACAATCTCTTCTTCTAGACAAGTAAAGTCATTTTGGCGAAGTAGTTTAGAACAGTCTTCTCTGAGATTCTTAGCAATATTAAAATTTCTTTCTAATCTGTAATGAGCGTCTTATATTAATATATATATATATATCATGTATCTTGTCATTATATATATATATAAAGAAAAAATATGCATTCTATTAAAACGTAATATTCCGCAATATTATACATTTACATCGATTATGAACTCCAATAACTCAAAATAAAGAGACATCATAAAATGAAATGCAAATTTGATCGGTCATCTCGAGTTGTTGCACCGTTCAACGATGAACTGGTCTAGACGACTGAATTATGTGCGAGCATTCCGTTTGGTTGTCAAACAATTACAATGCATGAGCTATCACAGCATCAGTTGTTCGTCAAGTATATACATATTTTAACACTTGCTGCCAGAGATATTTAATGAAAGAAATGATTTAAATTGGAAAATACTGTCCGCATTACCGGTTGTTGGGAAGGTTGGGTGACGAATTCTATATTATCATTACTTGCGCTACTTGTGGTAGCTAGCAAATTGTCATTTGGAGGAGGTGATGATGGTAGAGGCAGAGGCGGAGGAGTAATTTGAACTGCCTAACAAAGTCCCGGAAGCATGGAGGGCGAAAAACGATCAAGGACAAGACTTCTTCCGTACAAATCAAATGTACGATAGATGTCAAGCTAATCGACGCCAATCAAAAGCCGCTGCTAATGGACGACTAGGGCTTCGAGTATGTTCATGTCTGATTCTTGTTCGTGGAGTGTACATGGGTGACCATGGTTGCAAGCTGGAAATACTTGCGTCTACAATTGGCGGAGACGCATATTATGTTCACGCCCGAACGATTGACTCCGAAGACGTGCCTGTTCCTCCCGCCCACTCCCCTATACCGGAACCGGAAGCAGAATCAATCACACCTCCAAAGATGGAGGAGCTGGATATGTCAATAGAGGAGAGTCTCAAGCAGCCTACCACACGAAGCAATAGCAGAAGCAACAGCAGCAGCTCCGACAACCAACAAGAAACGAAAGTGCAAGCCCCCCAAGAGGAAAGCGGTCAACTTACAGCTTGATGGTGAGCAGCCGCAAGGCAAGCGCACCCGGGAGCTGTTGCTAGAGTACACGCAGGAGGACGTACCATGCCAATTTCGAGTGCTGGATGAGAAATAGGCCCATTTCCAATGTTTGGCTAGAATCTGGACCAAATAATACAATGAAATTGGTGGCCACTGATTTGACTTCTAAAACCAGGAAGCCATCTTACAAGGCAAACATGCTGCACGTGAGCAGTAATAAAACTAAATTCAACGGAACCGTGTTGGCTTTAGCAAATTAAGTTTTTGCTCACTATCTCGGTTAGCGGATCTAAGTGCGCTTGGAAGGCGGTGGAGACCTACCATCATGGTTTCATTTTTAACACCAGTAGACCTAGGTTTGTTTAAGAATCTAAAAATTAGCTACATCATTAGTGTTTGTCTCAACAGTTTAGGCTAGAAGACTGATTAAATGAGAAGACAGATCACTCATGAAAGAAATAAAAATTACGAGTACGTCTCACAACTTTTAAACAACAATCCTTCCGGTTTAATTAATTGAAAGTGATAATCATTTAACTAGTATTGAAAACTGTTAAAATGGACATTCTTTCTCCGACCTCGACCTCGATTGAAATTCGTGCAGTCAAGGTCGAGTTTGAGCCATCGAGGTTGGTAATGTTAAATGTATGTTTTAAATGAAAATGTAATTGATTCAAATTAATGAAAAACTACAAGAACACAAGAAAATTATTTTGAGATCGAGCATACCAGGTATACAACACTTGTTATAATGAATAAGATACTAGTACTACACATGATATTCAACTACATTTTTTTGCCGGTTTACGACATAAGTCTATACTTCAACTTCGAACAAATGTATCGTGAGTATGTTATACATTCACAATGAAATTCCATCATGCATGAGCCCAAGATTCAACTATTCTCTAAGTCGCCAGTAACGTTGGCATAGTAAGGGAATCAAGGAATTAATCGATCGCAGATCATAAGTAGATGCAACAAGAAAATATTCTAATATAAAAATGAAAATCTTTAGCGACTGATAGCTTTTACAGTCAGATTTAGTCAACAAAAATCAAAAAGGAAGTTTTAATGAAATTCCAAGATATATTTAGAAATTCCAGGACTTTCAAGGACCATCTTGACTTCCAGGATATTCCAGAACATTTCAAGGGCGTAGGAATCCTGTCAGATCAGTGTTTGCGGCGCCTGCCCTTCAGCCCTTGATGTGAGGAGTAATCAACAAGCCAATCTAAGGAGAGTCCTCGTTCAGAGGCACTGCAGACGCGAGCCTCCATTACGAGCTATGTAGCCTACTAGCCAACCTAGACGTGACAAGCAATGATGTCTACTTCCAGAACTTTTTTACGAGTCTACATCAGCTAAAGTCCCGGCCTCCACATCCACCGGGTATCTTCAATCTCCTGAATTACGAGCACATTGTGGTATTTATTCGCTCAGCACTGAACTGCTATGCCGATTATACCAGATAATCGCGACTCGCCGGGGCTCTCGAAAACTTCATCTGATTTGTGTGCCGTCCAGGTGGAATACTTAACAGATGGAGCGAACCACTGTTCTGTAGCGGGAAAACAAGCTATAGAAACGGTCTTTTGCACATGTGCGGTAAAACATGGAATTGGAGCTCAAATGTCTATGCAAACTGCACACGACTGGCATTGATCTTGTTTGACATTTGCAGCATGCACCGCAGAAGGAATCTGACGACAAGCCGGAAAAGCTGTCGTGGAGTCAGCAACGCAACTTTCATGAAGGCCCTCGCAAAGTTGAGACGCGGATGAACCGGCGCAAAAGTGGGAAGAGGAGGATATCGCCAAGGATGCATTCATGCTGAAGGTTGTGTCAAAGTTCGCCAACTCCGCCAGAACAGCCTGACACCGCAGGAGAAGTGACTACTCACAAACATACCCTGCGCCGGCTGGTCAGGGAAACTGTTTGGTTAAAACACAGGCTTCCTCTCTGCCACACTGCAGAGTGCAGAGTAGTTGGCAGTCTGGTGAGCGGAGCAAGGAAATAGATGACGCACGACTCAGCGAATGACAGCTGACGGCGGTGGCGAGATGCATCTCCGACTGAAATGTGATCTCACGATGTGTATAACAAGTCCGTCACACAAAGGCAAGACACACATCACGGGGCAAATGGTTGACCATCAAGTGGAGTTCCTAGCAGCTTGGTCAACCAGGGTCCCACGTCCCAGATGATGATGTAGAAAAGTCTGTAAATGCACAAACTTCAACCGCTCACGCCAACACCTCCAGAAGCGGCTGTATCAGCTACACAGCATTACTCGCGTGTGGGCGCTGATCCTTCCCAATATGCCGACCCACATCAACAGATGAGATGTCATGACGGCAGGCTGGAAGATGTTAAACAGTGGAAGGGGAAACCTCGTGATGACATCTCCCTCAGCACTCCCTAACCCTACTGGAACCGCGCACTGGCCCTATTCAATCAGGCGACCTTAATCTCTATGCAGTGCAATGACCGCGGTGAGTTTCTGGAGGGTGCGTCTCCAATCATAGGCTGACGTGCTGAAGTTCTTACTTAGCATGCTGCTCGGGATCGGCAAAGGCAATTTATCCCAACTGGCTGGGCAGTTTCTGAAGGGGATGAAGGAGCACAACATCCCGCGCATGATGCTGAACCGGTATAATATAGAGGTGAACAAGATGGGAGAGCCGGTGCATGCGCTGGTTGCTATTACTAGGCAATCCCCGCCCCGTGCTCGATCGATCTAGGCTGCTTGCAAAGTGACTCCTAAGGCGGCAAGGACAGTAGCGGCAGCAGCGAAGAAGAAAGTCGCAAATGACGATCTATTCACGAAACCCCCAATCACCAAATTCTGTACAATAGTTCCTCTACAGCCAAATGCTGTAGTAAATGTTTTGCATCATCACTTTCCGCAATGACTTTACGTCCGATCCGAATTCCGAACTACTATCGTACATGGATGATGAAAATCAGAAGTTAAAGCGAATGAATTATGCCGTTATCAGTGCTCCCGAATATTTCTTTGATGATGAATTCGAGGCCGACGCTAAGATAATGGGTGAAGAATATTAATAACAGAATACGTAATAAATAAAAAAGCAGGAATGACTAGCGTGCATTTTCCGTTGTTTATGAGAAGTCTTGATACACGAAATATGATATATAGATACTCTGTTAACTAGAAATTCGATTTCCTCCAACAGGTTTTAAGTAGGCTTATTAGGAATGAAAAAATTAATCTCCTGCTAAATTTCATTTCAAGTTTATTAGATTCCTCAATGAAGCAAGACAAGTTCATCAACCAGACTATAAAATCCTATCTATGTTTCCATCATTTTCCTTTCGAAATGAAGCGAAAAATGCACAATTATTGAAGGGATTTCATTTTTTTCTTTCTCGACAGTTCAGATCACCTCAGTAGGGCCTTATGTGTAATAAAAGAACACGTTGAGGTAACATGAAAGTGGCTCTAAGACAGGCAAAAACATATCTTAATAGAGCAGCATTTAAAAGTTGCATCAACTAGTCGATTCGCGTCTGAATCGAGGCATTAAATGTGACAATATTTTCCCTTATTCATCTGTCTGACTGATTTCCATATGTAGACCTATGGATTTCACAACCGCGTTCAAATTGCTTTAACCCTTTAATAATTAAATAGTTTAGACTGCCACATTTTGTTGGGCAATGAATTATGCACAATATTACTAAGTCAATTTTAGCTGCATTGTGAGACAGACACTGTTTCTATCATCGAACATAATATGCATTTTTATTATGAATGTACCTGATTTCTGTTTGTGGCAATGCAAATAATTCATTTATCAAATCTTGAATAAATTGTAAACGTGCTATTCTTATTCTGCAGTCTTAGGATGCGAAGTGAAGCCATGTTGACGAGCAAACGATACAACATATCATCAGCTATAAATTTCGGTTCTCATATTTTTCTAAATCATATTAGTGTGTCTTTCGAGTAGCATAATTAAGTTTTCACAGCACCAGCAAGCAATATAGAAGCACTAGGGCTTCCTTAACATCTTCTTGCCGTCCAATATTGAACAAATTTCGAAAGGGTCAGTCAATAAATAAGTTTCCCTTTCTAAATTTCTGCATTCATTGAAAATATATATTATCAAGATTTACATAGGGATAAGGTCTGTACATTTTCGATTCAAAATAAGCACCATGAACTTCAACACACTTCTCTCAAAGTTGGAGGAGCCTCGTTATTCCACGTTCAATGGCATCCATGTCCAGATTCTCGATCGACGCCCGTACAGAAATAAGTCCGTATGAATCATAGTATGAAAAGGTATGAAAAATAGTATGACAATGCATACGTATGTGTTCACATACTATGAAACATAGTACGTATAGGTATGAATAACGCAAACGTATGCATTAAAATACTATGAAACACAGTATGCATAAGCATGAATAACGCATACGTATGTATTTGCATACTATGAAACACAGTACCGTATGCATAAGTATGAACCATGCATACGTATGTCTTGACATTCTATGAAACATACTATGAATAAAAATGTATTACGCATATGTATGCATTACCATAGTATGAAACATAGTATGTAATGGCATGAACTTCGCTTACGTATGTATTAACATGCTGTGAAACATCGTCATAATTAATTATTAAAATTCATATGGTATGTTATTATATTCATATACTACGTCATTGTGCAGGAGCAATATATGGTGGATATATAGTGGCAATTTTTTCTAGTATGATGTATGATGCGTAACCCGAATTTTGTACCCATATTCAAAGATGCTGGTGATTATCAGTCATCTACAGAGAATTGATGGGTGATATCAAACATAACTTTCGTTGAATATGCGCATTTCATTATGTTGTTGTTCAACTTCTCAATGAACGACGTACCCATTTGTATCTCAGGTCATCGGAAATAATTATTTTTCATTTGATTATCTTTGTTTAGTATTATATTACTATTATGCTAACGTATAATGACATTATTTGCAGATGACGAATTATTTCATTAGTTCAGATTCTTGTGATAATGAAATTCTTAACTTGGAATTCTACTTGAAGTTTTCTAATTTCAAGATAATAGGATTTTTTACTGTGCTAAAAGTGTAGGATACATATGTAGAAACTCTGGGAAATAACACGCAATAATTTTTACATACATGAACACTGTAACAGATGTTGATCTCCGTAAGGTTATAATATTATATCAGGTTCACTCATTTGTTGTCAACCAAGGAACAGAAAATCTGGAAATTTTCCGATTGCGTGGTTACGCTAGTGGATATTACCGGCTAGCTACGACATAATATTGAGCGAAGAAGCTGGCAAACGATTTTCAGCACTGCATGTTTACCTAGCAGGCAGCAGCTTTTAATAGTGGCTGGCCATAGCTGATGCAGTCCCTACATATGAGATGTGGAGAATGCCATCCATGTACAGAATGCCAGACCAATACAGAAATAGCGTAGCATGAAATCATCCTAGTTTCATTGTCAATAAATAGTTGTGAGTAGAATGTTCGGATTTGGATGTTCCGCTGTCTTTTGAGAAGATCTCATTATGACCCCACCAAATATTTCAAATCTTTTTGAGATCAATGGGTCAAAAAAAAAGTTTTACAATTTCATTTAACATGTAATGCACAATTAGTTTCGTCATTCTGTGCAAGATTATTAAAAGTATGTTTTAGCAAATCACACTTGTAGTGTTTGTATTTCCAGTGCTGTCATGTTTTATTTATACAGTTCAGCATAGTAGTAGTCGAAAATAACACGATTTACACCTGAAATTGAAATGCCTGTGCCGTTAATTGATGCAATACGCAATCAAATTGCAATTGCATCTATTTTCTGATAGAGAGTAATTTCGTGATGGACTGACACTACGAGTTGGTGTGCTTAAAGCATCGTAAATATACCTACACTGTGTACATGTAGTAAGTATAGTTAACGAACAAAAGGAAAGTTAAATCTAGTTATTACATCATGTAGCTAGTAAGTTACATCATATATTTTCCCCAACTAAATTATCACTGTGATTCCCGTATATCAGTTTGTAGTGTTGACATAAAAATATTTTATGTTATGGTATTGATTTCCAAAGTCAAGTAATTCACTTACAATGATTCACAATGAAATAATTGCATCAAATAATTCATTATAACATAATTTTCAATGGTGGCAATTTCTTTTTAGATTGTTTATATTACAGAATGCCAACGAGTTGCTTCACTTTCTTTTTTATCTTCTGCTTAAGGGTTTATGGTACCGTCCTATTCCCTCGAACTTTGATTTTAAAAAATCATACAAAAATGTTTATCTTAGATCAATTGGGTGCGTCGTTCTTGTGCTATAACATATGAATGATATACATGTGATATTAGCGTACGAGAAATTGTAGTTATTATGATCTTAAAATGATTTCAATAGCTGTCTCCCTCATGATAAGTTCTGTATCTAATTAACTTGCTACATTTTACATGAAGTTACCGGAGACACAAGGTGTTTCTGATTTTGCTTCCTTTCAGGTCAAAAAACGACATATTGAATGAATTCATGTATATCATTATTCATCTGATAAACGGTGCATGTAATAATGAATTCATGCTGTTATCAAATATATATAAAACATGAGACATATGTGCTTACATGTATGTATGATATTTCTTAGTGCGATATACTACTGTATGCATATTCTTCATGGTGCATACTGAAAAACATACTCCGAAAACTCAGGCGTGTTTAGCATGAGTATGCATACCTATTTTCATAGCATGCTTCTTTGTGTGATTCATGCGTTTGGCACGACAACGCGTTACATGTTCTTAGTACATCTCATACTTTGCTTCATACCATGGCTTCACAGCGTGTACCATATGAGCATACATACTTTTTTCATAGCATGATTCACACTATATTAAGTTATAGTATAAATCGTACGTGTGCTGGGTATGGTCCGATAGAGCGTTACATGTTCATAGTATGTTTCATACTATGCTTCATATGTCTGTTCCATACTATGTTTCATACTACGTTTTCACAGTGTGTTTGGTATGAATATATATATATATATGACTTTTCATAGCATGATTTTGCTGAGTATGATTTGGGGTATGCTTCATGCTAAGTTTCATGCTATGTTAAGTCATAGTATGAATCATACGCGTGCTAGGGTATGGCCCGACAGAGCGTTATTAATGCCCGACAGGCAGCATTAATCTCTTCCTCGGTTCGGAATCGCCTTTCACGAAGTTCCTCTTTTATTGCAGAGAAGAAGAAAAAGTCACAGGGACTTAAGTCAGGGGGAGTAAGGTGGGTGAGTGAGCATTTCCCACTCCAACACTTCGCCAACATCTCCACAATACAAGTCTTCAGGTGAGGCCTGGCGTTGTGGTGAAGGAGAAAATCTTTTATAGTGATATAATAAGAATTTTCATATATAAATACCG
This sequence comes from Prostheceraeus crozeri, assembly GCA_907163375.1. Classification (NCBI taxonomy): domain Eukaryota; kingdom Metazoa; phylum Platyhelminthes; order Polycladida; family Euryleptidae; genus Prostheceraeus; species Prostheceraeus crozeri. The sequence continues at coordinate 116,476 of CAJQUW010010325.1, forward strand.
GTATATAGTCGAAATTCAAAGTAAGAACAAGTGAAACTTATTATCTGTGACTTTAAGTTTCACGGATTGTATTGTTCACACAACCGATCATCAGACAGTAATAAATTGATAATCAACGAAAGTACAGGATACCTTAAAATTCAAAAGGCTCACATTCATTAACATCATACATCTAGGTCTTAAAATTGCATAGAAGATATTTTCTTCGATGTCTATATTTAGAAATGATCTCACTCTTTTGTTGATCAAATTTCTAGGGTCAGCTATAATATATATATATATATATATATATATATATATATATATATATATATATATATATATATATTCTTATGCTCCCATAGCATACAAGTCAGCAGCCATGCGCTCTCTGCTTCATAGAGCAAATAGAATTTGCTCTACTAAAAGCTCTTACGATAATACAGTTGCAAGGATAACAGCCATCTTCATCGACAATGGGTTTCCTGTGAAACTTATTGAAGAGATAAAAAAGTCGGTTGAAGAACGCATAGCTGCTGGCCAGATTGAGAAAGAAAAATCGGAAACTCAAATAATTCATTGGACCATTCCGTTCATTGAAGACAGTTCCTCTGATTTACGTAAGAGGATTCGGTATCTTAACAAGAGTTTGAAAGGCGAAGGTTGAAAACCTCCAACCTTGGTAGTTATTTTCAAAACAAAGATGCCATTGCGAGTGGTTTGAAATCTAATGTCATTTATGAATACAGTTGTGACCGCTGTCAAATGCGGTACATTGGTGCTACTAAACGTCACCCAAACACTATCGCAAATGAGCATCTGAACGGTTATCCAGTTCAAACTGAGATATCTATGCATGACCATTTTCCTAATTTCAGAATCATCGGTCAGTACAAATGTCATTTCATTCTGGAAACTATTTAATTAAAAGCAGATAGCTATGTATTGTCAAATGAACGGAATGGTTCTCACGAGTTACTTCTGAACTTGTAGCCTGAGACACGTGTTTGATTGACATTTGTGAAATCCATTTACTTTTGCCCACTGGTTCCTTTTACGTATATAAAGATTGCGATGTAACCGTATTGTTTCTCTCCACTGAAGATGTTGCCTTTGAAGCAATGAACCTAGTCTGGCAGAATTATTGTTTTTACTCGCAATGAGAAGTCTGGGTGCAATATGCTACAAATATATATATATTCGTAAATTTAGGCAGCAAATTATTTTTGAGACATGTATTGCAGAAAAGCAAATCGCAATCAATTTTAGATAACTTTAGGTAATATTTTTCAAATGATCGATAAATTGATTTCACTTCGGAACTAGAAAACTTAAAAGCGACTTTAGAAAACCATTTCACTGCAAAAATATTTATACCGGCGCTTCGGATATTTACACTATCCATCATCAGGGAGTGAAATAATTAGGACATAATACATTTAAGTAGGAAACAAATTTCAAACTACATACTATTAGGTACTTGAAAAATCAATGTCCTGAAACATATACGAAGATAGCTAATGATACAAAGTTAATAGAAGTATATCTACTAAAACTATAAAGAAATCTAAAGAAGAATAAGGATAAAGTTACAAAACTAAGAGTCGCCTTGTCAAGCCTTGATCTTGCCGATTGAGCTGGGGTTGGAGGCTTTTGATGAGCAAAGCCTCAGCAATTTCAAGATCACGTTGTCTGTTGTATTTGGCTAGGATAGTCATGTTCTTCAGCATAACCATATATCCTCTTTCACCGTGTGTTTGCAGATGGTCTTTGATTGCACCGTTCGAGACATGTTGCTTGCAGCGATGTTCGAGGGCATTAGTTGTGTAACCAATGTAAGCGAAGTAGTAATGCCATTCCAAATTCAAGTGCAGTGCGGTGCAGTGATGAGTCATCGATGAGTCATCAGCCCCCCCCCCCTCTGGAAGGTGAGGGAGTTCGCCAAGGATGTGTTGGGAGGAATGGGTCCGTGAGGAGAAAACCGCCCCCCCCCCTGGACAGCTTGCTTCGATGTTGGCTTCTAGTGGACGGATTTTGTCGTGCGATAGCTCGTTTGAAAGCTAAGAGTGAGACAAATTCAGTGAAACAATCGGCTTGTTCCTATCTGTCTTCGTTCAAAAGTTAGAGCGGTTACAAGATTTTAGGTCGGAGCTCGCTTACCTGAAAAAATCCTAAGTGTCAGAGTGACTTTGTATGGGTAAAAATTTGAAAATTTTCCAAAGTGTGGAATTTCGACCTGGGACCGTCACCAAAACATTTTCATCAAATTTCGCTGACCCCCCCCCCCCAACGACTCAACTGACTAAATTGGTTGAAAAGACCAAAGTTGTTCAGAATCATGTGAAACAAACTCTATCAAGGTTTCAGGTTGAAATTCGTCCAAAAAATTTTTTCGAAAATTTTCACTACGGTGGTCTCGACACTTAGGATTTTTTCATGAAAAAAAAAAAATTTTTCAAAATGTTGGAATTGAGCTCCGAGACCCATCCCATCGTGTTTGTCGTCAAAAGTTGGGTCGGTGAAGTTTCGGTGAAAAAACCGCCCCCCCCCCCCAACGACTCAACTGACCAAATTGGTTGAAAAGACCAAAGTTGTTCAGAATCATGTGAAACAAACTTCTATCAAGGTTTCAGGTTGAAATTCGTCCAAAAAATTTTTTCGAAAATTTTCACTACGGTGGTCTCGACACTTAGGATTTTTTCGTGAAAAAAAAAAAAAAATTTTTCAAAATGTTGGAATTGAGCTCCGAGACCCATCCCATCGTGTTTGTCGTCAAAAGTTGGGTCGGTGAAGTGTCGGTGAAAAAACCGCCCCCCCCCCCCCCCCAACGACTCAACTGACCAAATTGGTTGAAAAGACCAAAGTTGTTCAGAATCATGTGAAACAAACTTCTATCAAGGTTTCAGGTTGAAATTCGTCCAAAAAATTTTTTCGAAAATTTTCACTACGGTGGTCTCGACACTTAGGATTTTTTCATGAAAAAAAAAAAAATTTTTCAAAATGTTGGAATTGAGCTCCGAGACCCATCCCATCGTGTTTGTCGTCAAAAGTTGGGTCGGTGAAGTGTCGGTGAAAAAACCGCCCCCCCCCCCCCCAACGACTCAACTGACCAAATTGGTTGAAAAGACCAAAGTTGTTCAGAATCATGTGAAACAAACTTCTATCAAGGTTTCAGGTTGAAATTCGTCCAAAAAATTTTTTCGAAAATTTTCACTACGGTGGTCTCGACACTTAGGATTTTTTCATGAAAAAAATTTTTTTTTCAAAATGTTGGAATTGAGCTCCGAGACTCATCCCATCGTGTTTGTCGTCAAAAGTTGGGTCGGTGAAGTTTCGGTGAAAAAACCGCCCCCCCCCCCCAACGACTCAACTGACCAAATTGGTCGAAAAGACCAAAGTTGTTCAGAATCATGTGAAACAAACTTCTATCAAGGTTTCAGGTTGAAATTCGTCCAAAAAATTTTTTCGAAAAATTTTCACTACGGTGGTCTCGACACTTAGGATTTTTTCATAAAAAAAATATTTTTTCAAAATGTTGGAATTGAGCTCCGAGACCCATCCCATCGTGTTTGTCGACAAAAGTTGGGTCGGTGAAGTTTCGGTGAAAAAACCGCCCCCCCCCCCCCAACGACTCAACTGACCAAATTGGTCGAAAAGACCAAAGTTGTTCAGAATCATGTGAAACAAACTTCTATCAAGGTTTCAGGTTGAAATTCGTCCAAAAAATTTTTCGAAAATTTTCACTACGGTGGTCTCGACACTTAGGATTTTTTCATGAAAAAAAAAAAAATTTTTCAAAATGTTGGAATTGAGCTCCGAGACCCATCCCATCGTGTTTGTCGTCAAAAGTTGGGTCGGTGAAGTTTCGGTGAAAAAACCGCCCCCCCCCCCCAACGACTCAACTGACCAAATTGGTTGAAAAGACCAAAGTTGTTCAGAATCATGTGAAACAAACTTCTATCAAGGTTTCAGGTTGAAATTCGTCCAAAAAATTTTTTCGAAAATTTTCACTACGGTGGTCTCGACACTTAGGATTTTTTCGTGAAAAAAAAAAAATTTTTCAAAATGTTGGAATTGAGCTCCGAGACCCATCCCATCGTGTTTGTCGTCAAAAGTTGGGTCGGTGAAGTGTCGGTGAAAAAACCGCCCCCCCCCCCCCCAACGACTCAACTGACCAAATTGGTTGAAAAGACCAAAGTTGTTCAGAATCATGTGAAACAAACTTCTATCAAGGTTTCAGGTTGAAATTCGTCCAAAAAATTTTTTCGAAAATTTTCACTACGGTGGTCTCGACACTTAGGATTTTTTCGTGAAAAAAAAAAAATTTTTTTTCAAAATGTTGGAATTGAGCTCCGAGACCCATCCCATCGTGTTTGTCGTCAAAAGTTGGGTCGGTGAAGTTTCGGTGAAAAAACCGCCGCCCCCCCCAACGACTCAACTGACCAAATTGGTCGAAAAGACCAAAGTTGTTCAGAATCATGTGAAACAAACTTCTATCAAGGTTTCAGGTTGAAATTCGTCCAAAAAATTTTTTCGAAAATTTTCACTACGGTGGTCTCGACACTTAGGATTTTTCTTAAAAAAAAAATTTTTCAAAATGTTGGAATTGAGCTCCGAGACCCATCCCATCGTGTTTGTCGTCAAAAGTTGGGTCGGTGAAGTTTCGGTGAAAAAACCGCCCCCCCCCCCAACGACTCAACTGACCAAATTGGTTGAAAAGACCAAAGTTGTTCAGAATCATGTGAAACAAACTTCTATCAAGGTTTCAGGTTGAAATTCGTCCAAAAAATTTTTTCGAAAATTTTCACTACGGTGGTCTCGACACTTAGGATTTTTTCATGAAAAAAAAAAAATTTTTTTTTCAAAATGTTGGAATTGAGCTCCGAGACCCATCCCATCGTGTTTGTCGTCAAAAGTTGGGTCGGTGAAGTTTCGGTGAAGTTTCGGTGAAAAAACCGCCCCCCCCACCAACTCAACTGACTAAATTGGTTGAAAAGACCAAAGTTGTTCAGAATCATGTGAAACAAACTTCTATCAAGGTTTCAGGTTGAAATTCGTCCAAAAAATTTTTTCGAAAATTTTCACTACGGTGGTCTCGACACTTAGGATTTTTTCGTGAAAAAAAAATTTTTCAAAATGTTGGAATTGAGCTCCGAGACCCATCCCATCGTGTTTGTCGTCAAAAGTTGGGTCGGTGAAGTTTCGGTGAAAAAACCGCCCCCCCCCCCCCCCAACGACTCAACTGACCAAATTGGTTGAAAAGACCAAAGTTGTTCAGAATCATGTGAAACAAACTTCTATCAAGGTTTCAGGTTGAAATTCTTCCAAAAAATTTTTTCGAAAATTTTCACTACGGTGGTCTCGACACTTAGGATTTTTTCATGAAAAAAAAAAAAAATTTTTCAAAATGTTGGAATTGAGCTCCGAGACCCATCCCATCGTGTTTGTCGTCAAAAGTTGGGTCGGTGAAGTTTCGGTGAAAAAACCGCCCCCCCCCCCCCAACGACTCAACTGACCAAATTGGTTGAAAAGACCAAAGTTGTTCAGAATCATGTGAAACAAACTTCTATCAAGTTTTCAGGTTGAAATTCGTCCAAAAAATTTTTTCGAAAATTTTCACTACGGTGGTCTCGACACTTAGGATTTTTTCAAGTCCAAATTGTGAAATGTCGCTTTTTTTTTTTTTTTTTGCCAACTTGGACGATGAAATGTGGAGGATTGGATAGTGAATGAAGAGCTCGGTTTCTTTTAGCGGCAAGACCGCACTTTGTTCTCTAGGATCTCCTCTTTTCAGATGCGTGACACCCTGGCTCCGTTTCCAAATGAGAGCCTGTTAAAAATCGAGTTTTTGTGCATTTTCCAAGATTTTGGAACTTTTTGAAAAAACGACAGAGTTTTTTCATCTCGGCTTCTGCGGTCATCGTAGAGGGTCGAGGGATGTCTTATATGAAAGGGGAAGAGCGAGAAAACGTGACACTGAAAAATTTGGAGTCAATCGGAGCACTAGAACCGGAGATAGACGGGTTTAAAGTTTTTGGAGGATGGGTGTTACGTCATCAGCTGATCGCCACACACTATATAAGCTGGGAACCGAGAGAGACTGTCATTAAGACGAGAGCGATTGTCAGAGGTAGGTCGTCTCTCTGAGCTCCGATGATAGCTATCGGACATTCCAAATTCCGCCCCGGTTTCTGTAAGAAACCGACTTAGAAAATTTCATTTGCTGAACTCAGCTAAGGCGTCAGACTTAGAGGTTCGCCAGGAGATGGCCTTCGTCTCCAGGCCATAAAAGACTCCAAAACTTTAAAGGGCTTGTAACTTTGCTTCTACAAGTCCGTTTGACTTGATTCAAAAAAGGTTCGGTTGCTATATGACCTGCTCTAAGTGATAGACTACTTATAAAATGTTGTAAGTAGTGCTAAAAAGTTGAAAAATTTAAATTCACTAGTTTTGGAGGTTTTCTGGGGTTTTCGACCCTGCTGAAGTCAATGAAAGCATTTTTAATGATGTCTGAGCCAGTCTTCACATGGTATAAGCGGCTTTTCACTGAAAGCGAGCAAGACACGGAGAGTTTTGCTGTAATATTCCACTGACAGGGTGTTCCTTCGGGACGGCGGACGATGCCGTAGTGATAAGTGTGGCAAGGTAGTGTGTCATAGTTTAGACCGTAACCGCTGGGACAACTCATGTCTCATGTTGGGCATTTGACACAGTTCTCAACGTAGCACTTTGAACGCCAATCGGTTGAGTCTTAGCTATCTTGTCATGGGTGGCCTCTAAACATCTCCATTGCAAAACGCTGGTGAATCAAGCTCTCTACGGCTTGCTATCACGCTGATCAAAGTCTTGTCAACCTCTTACCAACTCCACCGGTCTTTCATGTCTGGCGATCAAGTCATGGACGGTGCAACGATTTTCGGTGTGATACTTCCTGTGGGTGATTTCGAGACAGCGGTGAAGTCCGTAGCTGCACGGGACGTGGGCAATGGTAATCCTTGTGAAACCTCTCTGCGTCATGTTTGCAATGTTTCGTCTCCGTGATAGAGACAAGCAGAACTGATGAATGGAATGAAGGGAGGACATTCATGCGCCACACCACGCAACACATCACAGACTTCTCTCCTTGCTAGTGAACAAGCTCTTGTCAGTGTCGTACAAAGGTTTTACTGCAACACAGGTTGATGTATAGTTTAGAAAAGTTTGATCATGATGTTTTATGAATACACACATGTCATAAAAGCGTTAGTGTAGTCAACTAGTTTTTACTACAACCTCATGTTTGTGAAAATAATGGATGTTTGTGAAAAATAAAGTTTGATCATTGACGTTGTATTCGTAAGTCTAGTCAGAAAGTGATTATCAGTGGTTTGTAAAAGTTTTACTGCAGCACACAGGTTGATGTATAGTTAGAAAAAGTTTGATCAAGAT
>CAJQUW010010327.1:0-13504 GCA_907163375.1 Prostheceraeus crozeri
CCGCCATCTTGCGCTATCTGGTGTTTGTCACTTGCTTACTACTCACCCGTGTCGGCACTTCATGGGTAGCACCTCATTTCGGCGTCTGGTCGGTGTGGAGCCGCTGCGTGCAAGTTAAGTGCATGCGCGCTGACGATGGGTATTTTGTGGCAACATTGGGCAACTTTTGCTGGGCCAACGTCGTTTACACGCCGGTGCATATGGGCTTACGTGGGATTACCTAGTCTAAAACGGCCATTTCCTGATGTTGGCCGGCACCTGCTACCATTCGGGTAGCCCACGGGGCCATTGGGCAAAACGGTATCTTCCCATGTTGGGGCCGACTGGGCTGTGCTACTTGGGATGGGTGGTAATTGTAGTCCTCTTCTTGCGGATTTGTTTCTTTTACATTGTGAATTTATTTTTATGACTGACTAATTTAATGAAGAATCAGAAGTACGGTCTAGCTACATTATTATCTAATACTTCTAGATACATCGACGATTTATGCATTATTAATTATAAGAAGGTTGATTCCTTGATACCACAGATTTACCCACCTAGTCTAGAAGCCAGCAGAAGTGGGAGTAATAACAAACAAGTAGAATATCTTGATATTAACATAAATATCACTGACTGCGGCACAATTACATCTGTTTTTCATAAAGTCGACCATTTTAATTTCCCTGTCACCCTTTTAACCTTTCCGCAAAACTGTATGCTCTACAGCACGGCTGTGGAGCTGGAGCCTTAAGGAGCCGATGGTTTTCGTCGGAGCCGGAGCCGATTTATCACAAAGGCTTCGGCTCCGATAGTTTGAGCTTTGATATAAATCTAGAATTTTGAAAGATATTAATTGGCATCATAAAAAATTAAATCATTTGAAATCTAAAGATATGTCTTTTAAGTATACCAATGACCTGTCCTCCACGATATCTTTCTTTGCAGTTGCCGCCTTCTTTTGTATCATATGTATTATATTTACACACATGTGTAATATTTTTTTATTACATAAGTTTCGTAAGACTAATTTCCATAGCTTTTAGTGACAACGTATTCTCCAAAATCCATTAATTTGAAGACTTGTTATGTGCATGCTAACTAGATGACTGTAGATTCCTAGAGACAAGTCGCCAGTCATTTATGTACGCATTTCCAGTTCAGTCAGCAAAGATAATATAGCTTATGCGCAATGTCTTAAATCTAATACGGTTACTATGTAGGTTACCATCTATCGGTATGGCTACTGGCAGAAGCTGCTGACATCTGTGACAATGCCAATTTCCTTAGATTGTATTGTAGGCTCTTGTGCAGTCCCCCCACCTACATTTTTCAAAACAATCGATTATTCAATTTGATCAATTTTGATTGGAAAGATAACTCTTCACACTCACACGAATGACCTGACTACAAGTTCTCGCATGGCTATAGCAATAAGCGACCCAGCCACTTCTAGTAGCGCTTTATTATTCTAAGGGTATCTCATTCACAATGAATTTCCTTTGATTTCAAAATTGAAAGGGTATATTTCAATGCGAAAAAACCAAAAGGCAAATTACAATGTTGACTTGGTGACGAAGTTTGCGACTATGACATCGCAATTACCCACGTAGATTTTTACAACAGCACTTCGAATGCTTCACTCAAACCGGTGATGCTGAAACGGACATCCAATGGTGCTGCATCTTTTGACCAGAAAAAAAGGGGGGAGGACTGCACAAGAGCCGTATCGTGTAATAATATTTCCCCAAATGTCATAGACCTGTGGAATTCAAGAATTTTCATTATTATTTTTTCCGTCTGTCAACACTTTATGCTGATATCATGTTGACTTATATGTCAACAATAAAAAAAGACTGAGACGCTCTCAATAAAGGCGCCTTTTGACCTCCCTTTTCTATTGTCTGTGACATTGAACCGCACGCGCATTAGAAAGCTAGCAAAGTAGATGGGATTTCTGCTCGGTGCTCGCAGTCAAATTTTTATTATGCATTGCACCCTGCAACATGCTGTGTGATACTCCGAGTTCAGTTTCATCAGCCTAACCATCATCAGAGGAATAGTGATAATATGTCATACATAATTTGAATATAATAATATACATGAATCATTGATGAATTATTTAGTTCAACTTTACGCCATAATGAAAAATACGAAATTAACATAATGTAAGTTAAGCCTTAACTTATCAAGTATGCTGCATAGAATTACAAAAATCGTCCTAAATTAGATATGTTTAATTTTTGAAGTATAATTTTCAATTGTACATTTCTAGCCTACACTGCAATAAGACTATCTAAATTAAAATTTCTACGGATGATGAGTCGTGGGCTACCCACCGATCATGTTATTCATGGACCAACAGACTATTGGATAAAGGCAATAACAAATAGCAATAACAACCTAAGCTAGCCTATATACACTTTAATATTCAATAAAGCAATTGATATCTTTATTGATACGGTATATTTGGCTATGTAGCCTATACCCTTTCCATGTTCGAGTAGATACAAGCCCTATAAGCTATTTAGAGGCATACGTTATCCAGTTTCATATTCAAGCTTTGTTAAAAAGCTTATACTACTATTCGGCCCCTGTGACGGCTTATTAGGTATATCATCATCACTCATGTGGTATTTAATGTAGCCTCGTAGTAGACTGGTTGCAGGCTAGGCCAATTTATATTTAGTCAGTGCGGGAGATCTTTATCTAATTTAACCAATCCAGGCTATAACTTTATTTTATCTTTCAGAGATAGTCAATTCATGCAAAAATATATGACAAATATGTTATTTATCATTATGTTAGGCTATTGACATTTTTATTATTAACTTAAGTCGTTGCTTTTTGATGAAAACTAATTAGATGATTGTAGCAAGCCTCTAAAAGCCACACCATTATCCAAATGACCCGTTCAACGGATCCAGCCGGAGCCGAGCCGGAGCCTTTCACATCAGTGTTGTGGAGCCAACGCATCGGCTCTACAGCCCTGCCCTACAGGACAGGAGCTAGAGTGTTTGCTGGACAAGTTATAAGATATGGGCGCATCTGTACATTGGAAAAAGATTTCATCCAAAAAGTCAATCGTACAGCTACTACTCTCATTAAGAGAGGATATAACAGCGTAGATCTCAAGCAAAGTGCTGAGAAGCAGCTGCATAAGCATAGTGAAACTTTATTGAAATACGGATATTTTTCTGCTAAGCAGCTTCTTAATAAGTGTGCGTGCTTTCATTGATTTAATTGATTTCGAGGCGGCTTTCATATAGCAGGGCCCCGCTTGGGTGAGTTTGAGCGTTCAGGAGTAGGGGCCGAAACGCGAATCCTTACCTAAGTTCCTGCTGATGACCTCAATTGCACATTTTTTCAATTAGGTAATCTGTTGTAGTTGTTATTTCCTTCAACCTGTAGGGAACGCCACATGGCTCCTTTTGAGGGATCAAATTATTTTCACTTATCGTTATCTTCTACTTCATCTTCTCCTCAATCAAAGCATTAAATTTCATTCTGACGCAATTGAAATGTGCAAGCATCTGGGCGACCAGACCTGCAGATTAAGTTTTGTCAATACATATAGGCAATTTCCGCAATTACTACACTGCCCAACACACAGTGTGGCAGACAGGCAGGAGTTCTCGAATAAGTCATCAATTTTTTTTCTCACTCTACTGATATTTACACAGTAATTTTTTTTCATTACCTACCATTTGAATATTTTCAACATTTACATTTGTATTTTATTCTTATTTTTCACATTGGTTTTACTTACTGAATAGTTTGATTTGTGATTTAATTCATTATTAACTGTGTTTCGGCTAAGGTTAGCCCTTGCTAACTTGTATACTTGCATAAAACAAGAATTTTTTCATCGAATGGGTATTTGCTTTTATAAATTTACTACTCCTTTTTGTGATAGTTATGTATACTATATGATATAATCCATTATATGAGCGTGTAATATGTTTTTAATGTACCGGTATTCGTTTTTTCTCCTTCCTTTTCTATCCATTCTGTAATAAAAACTTCTTCAGGTACTTTTCAATGAATCTTTTAATACGGTAGCCAGAATTTTTGCCTTACGGCTTTCTAAATGGCAGACAGAGTGAGAAATTTCTCACTCTATCTGCTATTTAGAAAGCCGGAAGGCGAAAATTCTAGCTACCTTATTAAAAGCTTCCTTTTCTAATCTACGAGCGGGCGATTCGATGAACAAAAGAGAAGGAGATGATCAAGGAAGCAGACTAGGAAAGATGACGTTGGTGTTACATTAACAACAATGAAATTAAATAAACGATAGATCAAATTGCCATGCAAAAGATGTGCGGCTGGTAGGATTCGAACCTACGACCAAGGTTAACTAGACCTGCGCTCTAACCAACTGAGCTACGAGCCACTTACGCGACTCTGTCAATTGGCAGGATCAAACCCTCACCACCACACATCAGTTGTCAAGGCAATAATAATCAATGAATAAATAACACGTCACAATTGTGACCGCCGACATTAACCCATTTTCGCCCATGCTTCAAAATGTAATTAAAATTTTCACTTAGCTTTTATACTGGAATTTTCTTCCTATGCAACTTGTTCAACTTGCTTGAAAACGATTACAAGCATCTACGAACATATTCAGGTCTGTTAAGGTAGATAAAATAACCAATTTTCACTTCTGCATTTTTCAAGTTAGATAGCAGCTATCAAAGAACCCGAATTTTTATTGAATTACTGTTGATAGACAGTTATTTTTTCTTGGCTTGATATTGTCAGTCACTCAATTAAAATTGTACACATCTAACTTGCATTTCAGTTGAAACCAGCAATATCTACACGAAGAAATTATTTTGATGTTCCCAAAGGGAACATTGGGCATTACCATTATTTTTGAATGTCAGATTCGAACCTTTCTAACATTTGAAGCAGACGTTCCATTGACCTTTTCTATGATTATGTTACAATTTAGAGCACAAGTAGCGTTTTACTTTTCATAAATTGTCAACATAATTAATTTTATTCTGCTGACAAAAATAAGATAGCGTTTATATGTCTTGATTTGATCTCATTTAATCTTGATCTAATTTGCGTCCTTTGAAGACTATTGGACTATGAGTCATTGAATGATTAGAAACTCGTCTATCTATGGCTGTGCAGCTTTTGAAAACAACTTATTTGTACTGGATATCAGACAATTCACATACATTGAAAGAATCACCTTCGATAAATTTGTACTGATCATAGACATTTCAGGATTCAAATTTTCAGTCGAGCTAGCAGGCTTCACATTTACCTTTCTTTGTATTTGAGCTGTCATATTTCCCGCGTCGTGATTTTGTTATTGTGTTTCGTGGCACCATAATGACAAGACGTAAATTTATGAAGCTAGACGACGCTGTTCAAGCCATTCTCGAACAAAGCGACGATGAATATGACACTATTGTGGCCTTACCTTCAGAAGTTAATGGTAATGGTGATGCTACTGACGAAGAAGTTGAAGCTGAAGAAGATCAATTACCAAAAGACGTGTCATCAACTCTGGAAATTGCAAGGTCATCAGAATCTCGTTGCATAAAGTCAACAAAATCCGAATATCGAAAGAAATATTGGCCGAAAAGAAATTGGAAGAATGGTGACAGTGAACTGCAGGATATTTTGCTAGGTGTCCCGATACCTCATCTTTCCAACCAATATCCTGTATTATCCAACAAAAGTGCCATCGAAATTTACAAATTATTCTTCGACTCAGAAGTGGAAAAGCTATTTATTGAAAACACGAACATTTATGCCAGAGAAGTGAAAAACTTTCATTCTTTTGAGCTAACACCGACAAAGCTGTGGAGTTTTTTGACGATCATAACGATATCTGCATACAACCAACGACCACAGTCACGTCTGTACTGGAGTAAAGATGACGATGTGAACTGTCCTCTTATTTTCCAGCTGATGTCTCGCAACGAATTTGAGCAAGTAAAGTCTTTTCTTCATGTTGTGGATAACAATGATCTTTGTTTGACTGATAGGTGGGCCAAACTACGACCTCTGATTGATCTTGTCAATGAGAAACTGAAACAGTTCGTATAAACTCTAAATATCTTTTCCATCGACGAGCAGATCGTTCCTTATTGTGGTCACCATAGATGCAAAATGTATCATAAAGAGAAACCCATACGTTTTGGATTTCAAAACTGGGTGTTGGCGGCGGATGATGGCACTCCAATACATTTTTTCCGTATGGCGGAAAAGGTGACAATACTTCCGATGTTCCCCTTGGAACTCATGTTGTCAGAAATTGTGTGCAACATATTCCCGACCCAGAGGACCATGTTATACTATTTGACAACTTGCTCTGTTCTCTTCCTCTGTTAGAAGAGCTGAAACGTGAGTCCAGAAAAGCAATCGGAACTTTGCGAAATAATCGCATCCAAAATTGTCCGCTTCCGAGTGTAAAAGAAACAGAAAAGAAAGAGCGTGGAAATTACGTGCCATATTCAACTAAAGATCTGTGTGTTGTACGATACAATGATAATCGAGCGGTAGCGATTGCAAGTAATTATGCGAAGTGCATGCCATTATTGCAAACACCGACGAGTGAAGGGACAAGCTGAGAAAATTGTTGTGGATCAACCGTCCATGATTGATACATACAATCGCCACATGGGCGTGTGTCGATTTGCTGGATGGGTATTTGTCTAATCTTCGACCTTGTATTGGAGGCAAGAAATGGTATTGGGCTCCATTGATTAATTGCATTCGCATGTTGCAAGTAGCGGCGTTCAAAACATACGTGGCACTAGGTCATCCTATCAGTCAGCTTGATTTCATGAGAATGATTGTTAATGAAGCTGTAAAAAAAGTTGCCGCTGAACGCCCCAAATAGGCCTGGAAAACGAAGAATGAGTGCAATTTTACCTAGAGCTAGTAATATAAATGAGCACATACCAGGTCCTGCTTTCAAACAAGGTCGATGCATTATTCGCAGAAAAAATACGCGAAAGCAATGTCAATCATACCAAGTGTTGCTACATGAAAATTTCATGTGTTTTGGACGATACAATCACCGATAAAAGAAAATAAATACTGCATTTAGTGGAATTAATTTTGCTTTGCCGATTTTCATTTGTGAAGTTTATAAGGAACTTAACTGCGTTTAGCATTGAAACTGGGTCAATAAAGTATTTCTAACTTCTACATTTATATATAATCTACATGCATGAAAATTTAAACCAGAATCAGAATTGTAAATAATAAACTTAATGATAGTGTATATGCCCAATGTTCCCATTGGGAACAGCATCGTACATCTATGTTACTTAAACAAAAGTGGAAAGTAAACGCCATAGTTCGACTTCTATGCACTATTGGGTGAATATATCTTGATAGCAAAAGAAATCCATGACAAAAATTTCGGGCGTAAATGGGTTAAGGCAAGTAGCGGGGATCGATTGTCCACCAAAGCATCTTAAACCATATCGTGAATGCAATTAACAACAATGAAATTAAATAAACGATAGATCAAATTGCCATGCAAAAGATGTGCGGCTGGTAGGATTCGAACCTACGACCAAGGTTAACTAGACCTGCGCTCTAACCAACTGAGCTGCGAGCCACTTACGCGACTCTGTCAATTGGCAGGATCAAACCCTCACCATCACCCTCACCACCATGTGAGGGGTGTCACGGCATCTCATTTTCAGTTATTAAATTAATGTCAGATCACTAGGTTATCTACTGAACTCGGGAGAATTTGTAGATCCATAAACAAATGGAATTTTGCGATTGACGGTCTGTGATTTAGTCCTGCTCGGTGACGATTTTCGTACATTTCACCGCACCGCTTTCATGGAGCCTTTACATGTAAATACAATATTACACCTTCGGTTGACTTCATCAATTCTATCTTTTTTAAAATTAATCCCGTCTTAAAAATCTATTTGGCCTACCTGAACCAATATGTAGTAGAAAGACAAACATAGAAACTGCAGTCTATAGGCTAGTTTCTATGTTACACTATTCAGTAGGCCACACCGGTGATGGGAAAAGGCAAGATATAATCCACACATTACTACAATGATTCATTACATCACTGAATAATACATTATTCAAAACGTCGGACGAACACTTAGATAGCAATATAGCGTTAACTGTGTCAGGGTTCAGTCTTTGTCGTCTTTCTTCTAGTATGCGACCGGTACTGGAGAAAATTCTCTCGCTTACAACTTCACTAGCTAGAATAGACAGTAGAATTGCCGCCAGTTTTTCGAATTGTGGGAATTCTTCGGAACTCCACCATTCGAGAATATCATCATCACACCTGCAGCAATTTAATTTCGAATGACGATCGATCTCATACATTTTCATTAAAATGATCAAGGATTGCTTGAAAGAGGCCCTGACTTGTCATTTTCAGCTTTGTTGTTGGAAATTTAACAGCCGCCATAATGATAAGTAATTATAAGTGTCAAGTTTTTTTCTGTCAGGAGTATATAGATCACGCTCCTTCCAGTGCATTGGAATAAATATTATTTCCCGCCCGTGCAATAATCTGCTTTACAGGTCAAATAAAGCAATCGGATGTCTACAAAACATGCACGGAGATAAATAAACAAATTTATGAAACACTTGCATCTGTCCTTCATTTGCTTGTGGCTAGTCTAGAGCGGCCATAATCCTATTCCAACCTATGTATGCAAAGATAGCGAACAATACAGAGTGACATAGATATTCGTATCTCTTTGGCTTGTGTGATTGGCCATGCGCGCGCACTTCAGAACTATCTCTTTCCAGAAAACCCACAAACTTCAACGATCAGGGGCGACTGCACTGTAACACTGTCAAGCTAACGAATCTCTAACAGTAACATTCAACCATTGAAATATGCTTGCCCTAACAACTCACTATCTAACACTGTTTCTGTGCGGTCGCCCCAGGTTGCAGACACTGAAGAAGTCAATTGAAAAGCACATATCCTTGACTCAATTTTTCCTAGTGATAGATTCGTCAAATGTAAATGAAACCGTTCGACTCTTCATGATCTAAATTTACTGACTGTATACGTTTCGTACGTTGTCGGTGCACTGGTTGTCAGAATTCTGACTTGAATCTACATTACGTTCATGGGAAAATTGATCTTCTTGCCCCTCGACACTAGCTCTGGTCGTGACTATCAGCATTGAGGAAGGTCATAAAAAGACAATACAATTTATCTCTGTGGGTCACAGTAAGAAAACTGATAGTTTGCAAGTTATTAGTAGTATATAGTGTGACATCCGGCGCGACGCTTCGCTTCGCTTGCGCCGGATGTCACACTTTTGCGGGGTTTTTCAAAATTTTCAAAATATCAAAATTTCAAAAATTTAGGTAGACTTCAAATTTCACGTGGGCGAAGGCCGAATGGCGAAAATTTAGGTAGTGACAAATTTTCAAAAAAATCAAAATTTCAAAAATTTAGGCGGTCTCAAAATATCACGTAATCGAAAATTTAGGCGGTCTCAAAATATCACGTGGACGAAAATTTAGGCGGTCTTAAAATATCACGTAATCTAAAAAATATCACGTGGTCGAAAAATATCACGTAGCCGAAGGTCGAAAATGTAGGCAGATGAAAATTTAGGTAGGCCAAAAATATCACGTAGTCTTAATATACCAGAAGATTGTATTCAAAATATTTCTTTAAAAATGGAAACCTCAGAAATTGAAGAAACTTCGACGGGGACGGCAACGGCAACGGCGACGACGAAAATTGAAGAAGCCTCAGAAATGGAAGGAATCTGAGTGATCTGATGTCCATTCATTGTCTTTGTTGATCCGTGAAAAAATTATTTTTTATTTTCATGAGAAAACAATTTTTATTTCCATGACATATATATCTTTTATTGTTAAAAAAATGATGTTACCAAATGTTGGTGGAGGTGCATATATCCCGAATAATCGTGAATCAGAAATAAAAATAGAGAATTATATCATGAAAACTGGAGACGTTTTATCTGGTCCATTGCATCTTTCTATTCTTCCGCAACAAAATACAGAGTTAACAAATAAACAATATGTTGATACACAAATCAATGACTTAAAAGAAAAATATATAAACGATGTTTTGATTCCACTGATGAATGAATTAAAGTTGCTAAAACTTAATGACAAATGATTAAACGAAAAATTATTAAAACTTGATAAAAAGGATAGAGAGCTAGAAGCAGATATAGCAAAACTTTTTAAAAAGATTTCAGAACAATCAAAAATTTTAATATTACTTTCTATAAAGTTAAAATCTGCAGTCATTGAAAATAAACATCAGATACAACTATTGAAAGAACAATTAGAAGATGAAATAGAAAAACTACCTGAAAGATTTAAAAAAATTTAAAGCAGTTACAAACTACATTCCAAAAAAGTGTTGATGAATTGAGTTCTAAAATTACTCAACAAATGAAAAAGATGAATAGAATAATAAATGAAGTAAACTCACTTAATGAAAAAGTTGATAAAATGAAAACTCTTAAAATCAATTTAGAAAATGAATTAAAGAAAAATTTACAAGAAAACATTAAAGAAAATAAAGAACAGTTAGATTTTGTTAAAAGACAATTAGATGTTCTTAGAATTAAGTTAAATGCTCTTAAAACGGCGTTGAAGATGAATCAGGAGAAAATGCAAGTTAATAGAAAAGAAATTAAAGTACATCACACGCTACTTGACGCAATAGATAAAGTGCAACGGAAAATTAATAAAGTTATCTCGAAGTTGTTGTCCATTCACAAACGTAAATCTTGATAGAACATTGTTCAGAGGCTTTAGCCGATGACGCACGTAAATCTTGATGACGCACGTAAATCTTAATCGGACCAAAGGTCCTCAGGTTAGTATCCAATCGTAAATATTTTTTCCCAAAAGTCAAATTTAATCCTAAAAAATGTCTATAATTTATAAACACAATCTTAAACATTTTGCTTCAAATAAAAAAATTGCGAGTGAACCATCTATGAAATCTGTTTACCATTATAACAATGTAGAAACAATTCAAAAAGAAGGGGCTGGCATCTTTTCTGGCATAGGAAGTATCGTTAACTTAATTAAAAATAATAAAGATTTGATTACATCTGCTGCTAAAGGAGTAGCTGCTATAGGTAGTACAGCTAGTGCAATATCAAATGCTGTTAAGTCACAAAACGAATTAAAACAACTAGAAACTATTCGTAAACTTAAGAATGATTCTGAAGAACTAAAAAAATTAAAAAAACTTTCAGAGGAGACGAAAAACAAAATTGCTAACATAGCTGTGGGGTCTGATAGTAAACAGGAGAAGAAAACAGGCGTAGCCCTAGAACGTTCAATTGAAGAAATAAGAGGCGATGGTGTGAACAGCAACCTTCGGTCTAACCAGCAAAGCTGTAGCGGAGCTGGTCTAGCAAAATTCTAAAATTTTTCTAAAATTTAGTAAAAATTTTTCTGTGTGTGAGAAAAAACAAAAAAGTCAAATTATTTTTTAAAAAATGTCTTCTCTTATCGAAAATAAATTTAGATTAGACGATCCTCCGTTCGTCAGTTACAATCAAAAAAAGAATGACTATATAAGAATTGCTATGAATCCTGGATCTTCAGGAAGAGTAAATACTGGGGGTGATTTAATTTTTGAAGTTGATAATCAGCACAGTTATTTATATTTACCTGGTTCCTTTTTACACTGTGAATATTCTTTATATAGTGATGCCAATTTTACAACACCATTGCCAGATACCGATAATATTGCATTAGTGAATAATTTCTTTCCAAGATTATTTACACAAATGCCTTTAGATGTTGCAACTCAAAATATAGAAACAATAAGTGATTCTCCAGGTGTAATTGATACAATGCTTAGATTTGTAACAATTGGTGAAAATAATAAAAAGCATGAAATCGAAGCTTGGTTTCCTGATACTAATGATGGTATAATTGTTGATGATTTAACTCACGCTGGAACAGATACCGCAGGAATTGCGAAAGATGTAGAAAATATTGCAAAAGATTTAAATAAAACAAACAATACTGCCTATAAAGAAAGATGTGAATTTAACAAGAAAAGTAAACAGACAGTTAATTGGTCATTGTCTCCATTATTCGGATACTTAGATTATGATAAAATATCATATCAATGAAAATTTAAGTTAATAATTCATCGGACAGCAAATAATGAATTAATCTTTATTGGTAAGACTGGAAAAAAAGCATATTTAAAAATTGATAGACTTGAATTGTGGATTAAGCATATTACTCCTAGTTTAGAGGTCGAATTAGCTATTGCAAAAAGATTAAATACAAACAAACCAATTCCAGTAAATTTTCTAAAGCGTACTGATAGTTCAGTAACTTTTTCAGAGCAAAGATTTAACTGGCTTTTTTCTAGAACTTCGAATACTCCAAGATATCTATTACTAACATTTCAAAGAAATAATTCTCCAAGATTTGATAAGAACAATAATCTTTTTCATATTAATACAATTCGAAGTTTACAAGTTTCATTAAATCAAACCCGATATCCAATTGATCCATTAAGATTCGATGATACCAATAATCAATTTATGGAAGGATATGATGCTTGTAGAAATCTTTGTATAGAATTTGGTGTTGAACCACAATTAACTCCTGGAGATTGGAGACATTTATATCCTGTTTTCTGTTTCGATTTAAGTGCACAATCTGAAGATATTATCAAGACTGGTTGTGATGTAACAATTAATATTGAAAAAAAAGATTCCAAAACTTCATTGATGGCTTATGGTTTATTGCTAGAAGATGTAAAATATTCTATTGAAATTCTTAATGGAAAGATGGCTAGGATTGGTTAATAACCTGAGGACCTTTGGTCCGATCGGCTAATTAAAATTTTTTTATTAAAAATGTCGCAAGCGAAAAGTAATAATAAAACTGTTGAATTAAAATTACGTAACATTGTTGACAAAAATACACCTAAAACTATTACGATTGACAAAAAGAAATATTACATAAGTAAACCAATGATAGAGAATATTCAATTACAAGAAGAAAAGAATGGCGGGATTCTCCCATTAATTCCTCTAATAATAGGAGGCATAGCAGCAGCAGGAAGTGTTGCAGGTGGGACAGCTGGTATTGTCCAAGCAGTAAATAAAAATAAATCAGAGAAGGCAGCATTAGAAGAACAAAAGCGTCATAATAGAGAGTTAGAGAAAGTTGCTAGGGGAGAAGGAATAGTAGATAATTTTATTAGTAAATTAAATTTAGTTGATGAAGGAAAACGTGTTCTTAAAAATATTCTTCACAAAGTTCATGATTTAATTGAAATAAAAGAAACAAAAGATGGTTCTGGAATATATCTAAGTCCTAGTATGATTCAGTAATAACCTCAGGACCTTTGGTCCGATCGGCTAAAGCCTCAGAACCTTTGGTTATATTAGGTAAAACATTTATTTTATCTTTTAAAATGAATTCTACAAATTCCGAAATAAATTAAATTAAAAATTTCAAATCTAGATCTAATGGATTATCTCTTAAAAGTACATAAAACCTCAAATTG
>CAJQUW010010328.1:0-126145 GCA_907163375.1 Prostheceraeus crozeri
TGTTTTCACATAACATTCTAAACTCTCAGTCTCACTGCAGTAGCAAACTGCTTTTAGTAAACCTGATGAAGCTAATCTAACAGCCATGAAGTTTGAATTTTCTAATAGGGAAACATTTGGCAACTGTCTCCAATAAAACTTTCTAACACTGTGAAAGTAAGTTACAAGACAATCTACACTGTGTAGTAAAACTTTCTAAAACTTTCTAGTGCTGTGATGAGTTCGGTCAGTCATACAACTTCAATGATCAAACTTTATTTTCACAAACGTGCGTCGCGGTAAAGAACTAGTTGACTACACTAACGCTTACATTTCATGACATGTGTGTTTCATAAAACATCATGATCAAACTTTCTAACTATACATCAACCTGTGTTGCAGTAAAACTTTTACAAACCATGATACACTTTCTGACGACACTCACGAATAAACGTCATGATCAAACTTTCTAACTATGCATCAACCTGTGTAGCAGTAAAACTTTTACAAACCATGATACACTTTCTGACGACACTCACGAATAAACGTCATGATCAAACTTTATTTTCTCAAACAGGTATCGCGGTAATACTATTTGACTACACTAACTTTGCTTTTACAAACCATGATACAGTTTCTGACTAGACTTACGAATAAAACGTTGATGATCAAACTTTCTAACTATACATCAACCTATGTTGCAATAAAACTTTTGTACAACATGATAAAGTTTCTGACTACACTGACAAGAGCTTGTTCACTAGCGAAGAGAGAAGTCTGTGATGTGTTGCGTGTGGCACATGAATGTCCTCCCGTTTCATCCCCTCATCATTTCGTCTCCGTGATAGAGACAGTTCCTAAAAGAACTGATGGTTCATTCTCGCATGGTTGGCCAACTGTCGGGAGACAAGTGCAATGGAGATTTTATGACGTAACCTGTGGCAGATAGCTAAATGTCGCCCTGGCGGTCACAGTACAACGTTGAGACGAAAGGCAACCACTTGGAAACATGACGCATAGAGGTTTCACAAGGATTACCATTGCCCACGTCCCGTGCAGTGCTCGTCGCTACGGACTTCACCGCTGTCTCGAAAGAACGCCCACACACAGGAAGTATCACACCGAAAATCTCCGTGACTTGCACCGTCCATGACTTGATCGCCAGACATGAAAACCGGTGGAGTTGGTAAGAGGAAGTAAGTCGTTCCCGAAGGAACACCTTGTCAGTGGAATATTACAGCAAAACTCTCCTTGTCTTGCTCGCTTTCAGTGAAAAGATGCTTGTAGCATGAGAAGACTGGCTCAGACATCATTAAAAATCCTTTCATTGACTTCAGCAGGGTCGAACACCCCAGAAAACCTCCAAAACTAGTGAATTTAAATTTTTCGACTTTTTAGCACTACTTATGAAATTTTATAAGTAGTCTATCACTTAGGGCAGGTCAATAGCGACCGAACCTTTTTGAATCAAGTCAAACGGACTTGTAGAAGCAAAGTTACAAGCCTTTAAAGTTTTGGAGTCTTTTATGGCCTGGAGACGAAGGCTATCTCCTGGCAAACCTCTACGTCTGACGCCTTGGCTGAGTTCAGCCATGAAATTTTCTAAGTCGGTTTCTTGCAGAAACCCGGTTTTTCAGATTTCCAATGCTATCATCGGAGCTCCGGAGTTCACCTACCCCAACCCAGTCGGGAGGAGAACTGATTTCCACAAGCAGAGTTTCCACTTATATAGTTTGTGTCGATCAGCTGATGACGTAATATCCATCATCCAAAAACTTAAAACCCGTCTATCTCCGGTTTTAGTGCTCCGATGGAGCTGGAAATTCACCATTGCAATGTAGAATTTGACGCTGAATCCGAATCTGCGCTCCGTTTTCCCATCCAATGCTTCGTTTTGGCTCTACAGCCCACAGCCATCGCAAAAATTCTAACTCGTTTTTCGGAAAAATGATGAAAAAATTTTTCTCTCCGATGGCTTTCAAATTTACCATGCCGAAGCAGAATGTGACGCTGATTCCAAATCTGTTTTCCCGTCCGAGGCTTGCTTCACCCGTTAGAGCGATTTTCATAAACATTCTAACTCTGTCGTTTTTCGCCAATGTCCTAAATTTTCAATAACGTCTCACCTCTATATGATGGCAGAGTGGAACAAGTCATGTTTTCCACTGAATTTGTCTCACTCCCAGCTTTCAAACGAGCTATTGCATGACTTTCTACGATCTCTGGAACCAAAGTTGGAAGATCGCTGCCGAGAGGGGGGGTCAGAACTTTTTCTCTCCGATTGAGTCGGGAAGAAGTTCCTAGACCCAAAATTGTCCAAAACGTCCGAATTTGCACTCCCTCTTCCCATCCCGGACCTCCTTCCTGTCGAAAAATGGACTTTCTCATCCCAAAACGACCAAAACCTGCCTTTTCCGACTCTGACGTTTTCCTCCCTCAACCCAGGAAAAGTGGTCCAAACTGAGCTTTCCAGTGCATTTTTCTCACTCTTAGCTTTCAAATGAGCTATTGCACGACTTTCTACGATTTCTCAGACCAAAGTTGGAAGATCGTTGCCGAGGGAGGACGCCTTCAAAACTTTTTCTCTCCGATGTCGCTGGAAACATTCTTCCTAACCAAAATTGGACAAAAATTCCGAATCTGCCCTCCATTTTCCCATCCGAGACCTCCTTCATGCCAAAATTTGACTTTTCTCATCCCAAAACCTCAAAAACCTGCCTTTTCCAACTCTGACGTTTTCCTGCCATTTTCCTCCCTCAACCCAAGAAAATTAGACCAAACTGAGCTTTCTACTGCATTTTTCTCATTCTCAGCTTTCAAATGAGCCATCACACGACTTTCTACGATTTCTCACACCAAAGTTGGAAGTTTGGTAGGAGGGGGGACGTCCTCAAAATTTTTTCTCTCCGATTTCGCTGGAAACATCCTTCCTAACCCAACATTTCACGTAGATTCCGAATCTGGCCTCCGTTTTCCCATCCGAGCACTCATTCTGCCCGAAAAATGGACTTTCTCATCCCAAAACCAAACCCCGCCTTTTCCAACTCTGCCGTTTTCAGAGATTCTACCCCTTGCCTCCCAGGAAAACTCCTCCCGCCTTCCTTCCCCACCCAAAATTTCACGTAAATTCCACATCTGATGTCCACTTTCACATCCGAACCCTCCTTCATGACGATTTCCAACTTTTCTCATCCCAACACCATCAACATCCACCCTTTCCTCACTCTATCCTTCCCACATTCCACCCCTTCTCCCTTCCGAGATTCCACTCCTAGCTGGAAAACTCCTGCCTTCCCTCCAGAGGGGGGGGAGGGACCAGTTTCTTCCTCTCAGACCCATTCCTCCCAGCACATCCTTGGCCACTTCCTTCCTCCCTCCAGAGGGGGGGCTGAGTCAGCCTGATGACTCATCATTTCACATTTTGTGCTTGAATTTGGGATGGGCTTACTACTAATATGAGCATTAGATACATATCATTTGGATTGCAATATGTACAATATGGTATGATTCAAAACATCATCATGCAATTTTAAATCTCAATCAAAATTCCAAACATGTTCTGGAAATTGTTGTTCCACTTCATTAGAGAAATAGTCACTCTTGGGACAGATTAGACCCAAGATTTAATTTTGGGCTTGGGGTACCCTAGTCATGCGGGATAAGTATATTTTTGCGTGGGCGAAAACATTGTGAAATGAATTTCAGATGTGTAAAGTAATGTAACATTGGTTTCCCTGGGGCATTCCACACGGAAATTCGTGCTCCCATGTATGAAACAAACAGCATGTCTATTACATTGCTTTGTTGAGATCAAATTATTAGTACCTGTAGGATCCCGAATATACGCCCTATCATGTGGCTATCAAGGCGAGAATTATTGCTTTTCCGTCCACATGATGGCAAAAAACAGCTTGCAGCTAGTCATGCAACAGAGGGTCACCATTCGTCTACTGAAACCAGATTTGTGTAGTCAGAAAGAACGTTTATTTTTACTTCAGCTGATTTAGGTGTCTACATATTTTTAAATCTCTCTACATTTTATCTTATTTCATCATGTCACTTTTGAGTTTCAGAGGTATTGTTTGTTTAGTTTGTTTCCTTACATACCAACTTACATACAAACTTGAAGCCTGGATGATGGACATTTCTCTACGTCACTGCATGCAACTGAGTATTATTTATCGACTTCATTCCTCTGACTTTATTAGTTGTAGCATTTGATGACTTGAATGTAGCACTTGACGTCTTTCATATAGAGATCAAGCGAGGTCATGGAAAACTTGTTTTAAATTCATTTCACATGTAAATAAAATTATCGCAATGGGTTGTCGGAGTAACTTCACAGATGTTGTAAAGCAACATAACGGAACATACTTGTCCTAAATCCCAACGAATCACAAAAGTCACCAGCGTTCAGACATCAAGGTTGCTTTGGGCTTCTGCATGTGCTGTATTGCATTACTGTTGTATTTTCTGTAGTTGATAAGTTGTTTTTTTTTTACAGGAGCAAGCAATTAGTACATACATGCATGCCATATCTACCAATGACCATTCAATTAAAGATCATGGTTGTTATAAAGAAAAGTGCATAGAATAAGTGTTAACACTGTCTCAACTCATGGAACTCACTTTCGGATTATATTTCGGTTTCTGAAGGTAGTATGAGCACAATGCTTTCAAGTGATCAAGTCTAGAAGACGAATTTCTTGTCATTTTGGGTTTGATCCTAATCGTGAGTGATTCTTTCTAATCATCCCTTGACTTGCGATTTCCAAGAAATACACCGAGCCACATATATCATGCTAACGCTATTTAACTGAGTTAACCGTGCTTCAAAAAAATTTGAAATTTAAAAAAATCTCGGTTCCAATGAAGCTCGGTACAAAAGTAGTCACTGTTACCTAACTTAGTTTTGAATTTAATGTAGAAAAATTCTGTACTCGGCAAAGTTAAATTAAGTTGACAACACCAATTCAGTATAGTTTAATTAATGGTTAAGTTTCCGGCCAATTATGCTGCCGCTTCCAATGATTATCTTGCAGTTTAATTATCTATCTGTTTGACGAAATTCAATATGCCACGTCACATAATTCATGAGAACCTAGCGACAGTTTATATTACTAATGACCAAACAATCATCAAAGAATGAACAATGCAAAAATTAGACTTTTTACAGTGATGCATCTGATATTTCACCCAATCTTTCTCATGGCTAATCTTTTAATTATGGATTCCATTAACTTTTCCATTTGGAAGCATTAGAAAACTATAAAAGTGCTCATCCAGTGATAGCTCCACTAGTGCTTTATTTACTATTGACATGCATTGTATAATTTCTGCTGCGTTTCTGCTGGTGGTTTGCGTTTCTGAACTCCAGAGCGCTCAGCCTGGATTTGTCATGTGCAATGGCATTTCCGACTTGTGTAAAGGAGTCGTTGGTAAAGTATCTCTTTATGATGGATGCAATCACATCAATTGCATGGAGGGTATAAGCTCAAGCACAGATATGGTCTGTCCCCTTGAGACTCCTGCACAGAAATACTACTGCGATGGGTTGAGGAGGAAGTCGAGGAATGATGTGAAGTGTCTTATTAAAGGACGAAGTGGTAAGCCCGGATCTGTCATGTGCAGTGGCATTTCAGACTTGTGTAAAGGAGTCGTTGGTAAAGTATCTCTTTATGATGGATGCAATCACATCACTTGCATGGAGGGTATAAGCTCAAGCACGGATATGGCCTGTCCCCTTGAAACTCCTGAAGATGAATGCTACTGCGATGGGTTGAGGACGAAGTCGAGGAATGATGTGAAGAGTTATTTTCAAGGACGAAGTGGTAAGCCCGGATTTGTCAAGTGCAGTGGCATTTCAGACTTGTGTAAAGGAGTCGTTGGTAAAGTATCTTTGTATGATGGATGCAATCACATCACTTGCATGGAGGGTATAAGCTCAAGCACGGATATGGCCTGTCCCCTTGAAACTCCTGCACAGAAATTCTACTGCGATGGGTTGAGGAGGAAGTCGAAGAATGATGTGAAGAGTCTTCAGTGACACTGAAGTTTCTTAGACGATGTGACTTAAATGTTAAATTTACTTGTGAATACACAATAACTTTTAAAGTACCGTCTTTTTGTAACCGCTTCTAGCTGTAGCATAATGACAGATAAAGTTATATCAATTATAAATTTTAACTGTAAGTTTTCTCCGAACTCATTACCGGATATGTTTACAGCTATGTCACTAAATATCAGTGTAATCCTACTTGAATAACACTTCTATTATATGTATTTAATCACGGCAATTTTATGAATGTGACCACAAGTACGTGCAAAACACAAAGAACATTATTGGGGATATATTTATTAGTATTAATATAATTTATTGATAATTTTTATTATATACATATATAATAAATAAATGGAATCAAAAATGGCGATAATATAAGAAATGATTAACCCAAATCAAAACAATCTAAGTATTTCCCCACCGGTATCGTCTCTTCTCGAGACTTTTCAAGGGAATAATGCTTTATTTTTTAAGAATAAGGCTACATCATAATAGAAATCTACAAAAATATCAATGTATTACATGGCTATCTTTGAGCATAGAGATTAAGCGAAAAATAATTCAAGTATCAGAATTAAGGTCTGACTTAAGTATAGTAATGAAATATTTTTATTTCTCCTCCCTAGCAATCCTATTGCAACTTGGTGGCATCTGGTAAAAGGGATCTGCTCTGAACTTAATAGCGAGATCATTGGCGCAATTTACAATGTGTTTACTTACTGTTAATACGGCATAATGTCTGTTGTTAATATGTTGCCGGTGTACGGTTAATCGGTTTCTGAACATGTCACCGGATTGGCCAATATAATATTTGTTACAACCGTTACAGAATAGAGCGTAAATAATGTTATGGGAAAGGCAACTCACATTTTGTTTGATTTTAAACGTTTTCATTTTACCATTTTTGAAATTAGTTGTTTCACCTTCTATGATAATGGAACAGCAGCTACATCGGTTATCACCACAAAGAAAGAAAAATATTTCATTACTATACTTAAGCCAGACCTTAATTCTGATACGTGAATTATTTTTCGCTTAATCTCTATGCTCAAAGATAGCCATGTAATAAATTGATACTTTTGTAGATTTCTATTATGATGTAGCATTATTCTTAAAAAATAAAGCATTATTCCCTTGAAAAGTCTCGTGAAGAGACGACACCGATAGGGAAATACTTAGATTGTTTTGATTTGGGTTAATCATTTCTTATATAATTTTCTGATATATATATATATATATATATATATATATATATAATGAGTAGCGCCTGTGTGAAGCGCCTCAATCTCGGATGCGGTATTAAGTGATTGCAGAAAGCAGTCCGCCCTCCACGTGCCTGCGTTAAAGCAGTGCCTTCCTGGCTAATTCACGCTCTCAACAGATGGTCCGGTGGCCTTGTGGTTAGAGGGTATGCTTGCACGTCCTCTAGCTCCAACGTCGCTGGTTCAAACCTACCCACGACTGATGAGGCCCAACAGGCCGAAACATGTCTCGTGGTGGTTACATCTGTTGAGATTTGATATATATATATATATATATATATATATATATAGAACATTATTATATTGTATTAATTATATTTTATAATTTCAATTTTTTTCAAAGTAATATTCATATTTTAAGTTTAAAAATATATTTTCATCTTAATTTTTTTCATTTAATAGTCAATTTTTAAATTAACTATTTGAGGCTCTATGGTGATTGCAAACATCGTAAAACAATAGTAAGTGCAATTGATACTGTGCTAAATGTCGTTTACTTATAAAAACACCATATTTTCTAAGAAGACTGAAAGACACTCAAAGGATTAGTTATATCGACCTGCTACGCGCAAACATAATTGTTTTAGTTAAAATAAACTTTCCTAATACTTTGATATCGATATAAGAAGGTAAACTAAAAACTTGTAAAAGGGGCCCACTGGACACCCCCGCGCGTCTCAGAGGGTGTGAAAAGCTCAGGTCTCTGGGGGTTAAGGCATCCATCTAATTGTGACCGATGCTACAGAGAGTGCAAAGAAAATCAGTGTCTAGACATCTTATAGCCACCCGTAGGTGATTCATAGATTCTGAGCAAATGCATCAATACTCCGACTGATATCTCATTTGAATTCATCCATGATTTTGATTTTAATTTATGCATGTACATGTATCTGTATAATTACATTGAATTCATTGAACGCCCTTGAGAAACATGGTTTACAAGTGAAACCGGTCGGGCACATCGTCTTTTCCTTGACTTTCCCCGATTTCAGATTAACCTAAACTTTTTGCCGTTTTTGCTCCAACTTTCTTCACTTTTTATACATTTTTTATGCATTTATGTGCATGAGAATGATAAGGACTCGCAAGTCTGTGTTCTGGAACGGCCGTGGTTGCGTGATTATGACAGGCAAGAACTATTCACTAATCAAGTCGAAGAATTCAATCACTTGTAATGCCTCTAGTTACTGGTCAGAACTTTGTGATCAAAATAAACTTGTCAACTTGTCATGTCGAAAGATTGAAATCACTAGTTACTTGTCACTTGTCATAGCGCATGATCAGTGACCAAAGAATTCCCCCCAGATCACGCTACGCACCTAGCAAAATAATTGTCAAATCTCAACTGCATGCACGGGTTAGAACGATGACACAAAGCAATCACAAGGTGAAGGGGTAAAATCTTATCCACGCAAACCTCGCAGCTCCACGAATCTAGAGATTTCCCCTAGCTGTCAAGCTGCTCCGCTCGAAATCGATGAGACAAAAACTGATTTTACTGTTGTGCTTGAGTAATGTTGTTTTCATTATTAAGTAATGTCCTCATATGACTTTGAATAATTACAAATGTTGTCGATTTTGAAGACTTCTATTCCTGTTATGAGAATGCTGTGTAAAAGTGATTTAAAGAGAGTGACGTAGAGAGTGAAGAGTAGATCTCAGTCGGTATGCGAGAGCATAACACCTGTCATACAAGCATGATCGTTAAAAAAAATCGGTCTCACAATGTCTTAAAAGCATGCCGGCGTTTACTGCTATTGTAATAAAATCGTAAAGTTTCTCTGACGTTAAAAGAGGGGAACCGAATGAATTGAGAATACTTCGCATTCATGTAATTCTGAATGCATCATTTTTGCTGGAATTAATCTTCTTGCAAACCTTAAAGGAAATTGATACGTTCGGAACTATTTAGATCATCAAGCTTATTGTAATTTGATGCAATAATTCAAAAACACTATTTTCACCATTCAGAAGTTTGTTTGGTTAGGAAGTAGAAAAGAAAGGACATGCAAGCGATATTTACGTAACTGCTCGCATGAAATTTATTAAGAGCTTTATTCCTACCTATTGAGAAACGTATAAAATTCCTTGATTTTCTGTTATTTATAAATTGAAAAGATCAGGGTTTTAAGTAACGGTTAGTAATAAACTATAGCATTTCCCTGACTATTATCTAGGATTCTAGGCAATTACAAACCCAATTGTATTTATCAATTGAGTATTCAAATGAAATTCGTTTTCCCACTTGTTCTACCCTGGTAGATATCTATGCTCTTTCCGTTCATCTGTCACGCCCTGTCAAATGTTGAACATTAATGCAGAAGTCGGTTAACCGGCGCGATTAGTTCTCTGCTCTCAAGTGTGATTGCGCATTTTACACTTGACAGCAAAAATTCTCAGCACGACTTTTCTTTTACTAATGGAGGAAGTCGATGAAGATCTCAGGAGAAAGTAATGTGAGAAGTTCAAAATCGACAATGTATACTATGTCAATGGTCCGTTCGTCCGTCAGCAAAAGTTTCTGTGGTGAACCAGGCCGAAAATAAGACTTTTCACATAATGATGTACACCCTATGGCAGTGGTGGGCAACCAAGTTGGGATAGAGGCCCACAAGTAGTGGCCCGCGAGAACACACCAAACTTGGCCAAAATAGCGTGTTTGTCGACGTTAGGAGGCTTTTCAGATCTCTATGTGTTTAGTTTCATAGACAAATGTTCATGAGTACATGCAGCAACAGCAGTGCTAATTTTGCGATACGCAATCAGTACATCAAGTGAAATATTGGTGGGTATAAATGCTACTTTTTTAGCACACTACTGACATGTCGTCTAAGCTAATGCGCCTGTAAAAATTAACACAATATACACCTAGCAATTCCAATGAAAATGCACTAATTAAACATTGTGTTGCATCCTCAGATGAAAATTGGGAACAGACTTGAGTAGCTGTTAATTCCTCCAACAGCAGGAATCATTAGCAGGCCCAGTGCACATTTGTCAATATCGACACAGCTCCTTTTTTAAAATTCCCTATTAAATTTGAAATGACAGCTATTTCCACATCTACAATTGAGGATACAGCTGGACATTCAATTATTCTATTTACATTGTGTTTGAGAAAAGCGGCATTTTATTGATTATTACAGGTGCACTAACTTAGACGACATGTCAGTACCCCATTCCCACATCACGCAATATTGGAATTCCCATTTCCATGCCAGCTGTAGGTATTAATTGCACCCTTCATTACACTATGCACTTGGCGCATAATACAATTGACAGTCACTCTCACCAAAAAACTTAGATTTCTATTTTTAAGAAGTAATTATTTGTACTAGCCAAGAGAATAGCATAGCCCGTGTGGGTGATATTACGCATGCAGAATGTCTATAAACTTTTCTGCGTACTTCTCAATTATTGTTCGGAAACAAACTTTTATGTTGAGTGAAAATAGGTTGCCCTTGTATGTACAATGGGCCAAAAGGAATTAATAATTATCAATTGCATAAGCCACTCTGCGGCGGTCTTTGGCAGTCTTGCAGGCCTGCAGTCGTTCTAAAACCAGGGCAGCTCATGTCATATGTCCATGCTGAAATCCTTCTCTGTGCATCGATAAAAATCACTTAAGTTTGAAACTAGCTAGCAAATGCTAGATTTGTCTTTGATTTGAAATCAATAACGCAAACTTTCAGAGAAAACTTGATATTGATAAAACTGTCTATGACAGTATTCTTTTAAGAATGGAAAGGGAAAAACTGGTTGTTGAAAGCTGTGTCTGAGATATAAACGAAAAATGTCCATTCATAAACCATTGAGAGATTTCTTTCCTAACTCGGTAATCTGACACGTTGTGAGAAGAGATTTTTAACTGAATTTGAGTCTCATTTCAGCAGAGACGGAATGAAAGATAATAAAGTCGGTCATGGTCACTTACTATCCTAATTGACATGGGTGTGACGTTTCATTCCAATGTTGTCAATGCGCTATTTTTGTGTAATTACTACAAAGATTCACAATATAGGCATTTTGCAGATTACTGGGCTTAGATAGAATTTCAGGTCTTATCAAATGAAAGAGTGTCAAACTAAGAGAAGGTGTTCACTTATTTTCTCCAATTAAATGTATACGCTTAAATTACTGAACTTTTTTTGAAGATAAACACGTACTCCTGGCATCTATTAAACAGAAAATATTTAAAAAGCGAAACACATGTTGTTGAATAGATAGATACTGTTCTGCTAAGCAGATCATTAACACAATGAGCTGCGAGCAAAATCTTGAGGCAGTTTAGCAATAAAAATTAAGAATTAGTAATGCGACGAGGGCGATTGTCCAGAATTAGAAATTACAAATTATCCAACGCTCAAAGGAAGGAATAAAGTGCGTAGGCCCTAATTTCGCAAGCATTGCAGACACAGGGAATGCTATATTTGACTGTGTTGCTTATTCTGTGGAATGGGAATAGTTTTATATACCAGTTCCAAGGTTGGGTTTTGGGTAGTCTTGGGGGATACCCAAGAATCTTGGGGTGCGGACCCAAGAGCTTGAGTATCCCCTCCCCCCCCCAAGAGTGAGAACCCAAGAGTAAAGAAATTGACCATGAATTTTTTGCGTGTATATTTGCGTGTAAGTTTGCGGTTTTCTTGGAAAAATTCTGCTAAGTATATGACCACATCATGTCATAGCAAGTCATCTACATGTAAGCTTACATTTTACATGTATTACAGTTTGTTCAATTAGCTTTTTAAACTATGCTTTGATTACCTATGGCTTCCTTGTGAATTCAATCCATTAAGCTAGATGTAATGCAAATTGTGTTAAACAGAATTTTGTATATATCATTTTGCGTGAAACAAAACAAATAATATATGAAAAAATGCAATGCATTAAACCAATACCTGTATAGCGCTTATGCTGGTAAATTGGTGGCCTACAACAATTCGTAGAGAAATTTGCTTCATATAGCCTCTTGCCTTGAAAGTTAAAAACTTCGACCTAAATTGTTTATTCTACTATTAGGCTACATGTATTAGGAGTAGAAAGATATCTGTATCATTTAATGCAGTGACATTCTTTGATGATTGCTTCTTATGATTAGTAAAAATATCGTTATATTTACATTGTGCTCTTTTCATCTTATACGAGGCCTGTGTTATGTGTATTTCGTTTCTCGATCAGACAGGTTGTAAGGAAAGTAGCTTAGTCATGCATGTTGTTCTAAATAGGAAATTATGAAGCTGTAGACGTAAACAGGGTTGATGATATTAAGCCCAGAGATAACCTATGCCGATAATTAGCACTTTTGGCTGAATATTAATATGGCCTCAATTCCGCAATTACAAATTCATGTAATGAATAGTAATTAATATGAACATTAGATACATATCATTTGGATTGCAATATATACAATATGGTATGATTCAAAACATCATCATGCAATTTTAAATCTCAATCAAAATTCCAAACATTTTCTGGAAATTGTTGTTCCACTTCATTAGAGAAATAGTCACTCTTGGGACAGATTAGACCCAAGATTTAATTTTGGGCTTGGGGTACCCTAGTCATGCGGGATAAGTATATTTTTGCGTGGGCGAAAACATTGTGAAATGAATTTCAGATGTGTAAAGTAATGTAACATTGGTTTCCCTGGGGCATTCCACACGGAAATTCGTGCTCCCATGTATGAAACAAACAGCATGTCTATTACATTGCTTTGTTGAGATCAAATTATTAGTACCTGTAGGATCCCGAATATACGCCCTATCATGTGGCTATCAAGGCGAGAATTATTGCTTTTCCGTCCACATGATGGCAAAAAACAGCTTGCAGCTAGTCATGCAACAGAGGGTCACCATTCGTCTACTGAAACCAGATTTGTGTAGTCAGAAAGAACGTTTATTTTTACTTCAGCTGATTTAGGTGTCTACATATTTTTAAATCTCTCTACATTTTATCTTATTTCATCATGTCACTTTTGAGTTTCAGAGGTATTGTTTGTTTAGTTTGTTTCCTTACATACCAACTTACATACAAACTTGAAGCCTGGATGATGGACATTTCTCTACGTCACTGCATGCAACTGAGTATTATTTATCGACTTCATTCCTCTGACTTTATTAGTTGTAGCATTTGATGACTTGAATGTAGCACTTGACGTCTTTCATATAGAGATCAAGCGAGGCCATGGAAAACTTGTTTTAAATTCATTTCACATGTAAATAAAATTATCGCAATGGGTTGTCGGAGTAACTTCACAGATGTTGTAAAGCAACATAACGGAACATACTTGTCCTAAATCCCAACGAATCACAAAAGTCACCAGCGTTCAGACATCAAGGTTGCTTTGGGCTTCTGCATGTGCTGTATTGCATTACTGTTGTATTTTCTGTAGTTGATAAGTTGTTTTTTTTTACAGGAGCAAGCAATTAGTACATACATGCATGCCATATCTACCAATGACCATTCAATTAAAGATCATGGTTGTTATAAAGAAAAGTGCATAGAATAAGTGTTAACACTGTCTCAACTCATGGAACTCACTTTCGGATTATATTTCGGTTTCTGAAGGTAGTATGAGCACAATGCTTTCAAGTGATCAAGTCTAGAAGACGAATTTCTTGTCATTTTGGGTTTGATCCTAATCGTGAGTGATTCTTTCTAATCATCCCTTGACTTGCGATTTCCAAGAAATACACCGAGCCACATATATCATGCTAACGCTATTTACATAGTTGACCAGTTTGCGAGTCAGGCGATGCATTTCACAGGCAAGTAAAGAGAGTTTCTGACTCGAATCTAATTTATTAGTCGAAAATAAAAGGATAAAGTTACACGTCGCACAGCGTGACGGGCCTTCGGCGTCCAGCGCCTTCTTAACGGTCGATGGTCAAATGGCGGTCTGCAAACTCGGTGTGAAGATTTATAAAGAGGTGAATGATATTAAGAATTGTGTTGCTTGTTGAATGTGAGGTGATCAAAGTGAGAAGGCAGACTGTAGCAAGGTAATTCATGTCTTCTATTGATTGTTGGCTTCAAGTGTGTAATAGCTCGATGCTACCTAGATCATTATGTTTATTTTTATTATGCTCATAGAGAGCGCTGGATGCAGACTTATTAATAATTGCACGTCTATGTTCTGCGTGCCGAGTGCAGAATTTCCTTACAGTCTTTCCAATGTAGCATTCTCCACATTTATTACAAGTGTACCTATACACTACGTATTCATCACTACATCTAAACTTAGGTAAACATTTACAGATTTGACAGCTACAAGTATTATAGAAATTTTTATTTTTCCTTATTTGGTTTACCGTCTGTCTACCGTATTCATTAATAACTGTAACAGGTAAGTCAAACTTCTTAACTGCTTTATTAATTTTTCTATTACATTTATCGCTGATAAATGGAACTTTAAAATAACAATTATTTTGGTGAGGAGCAGAACCTGGCCCAATATGTGTTGGACAACACGAAGGTTGTGGTGGAAGCAGAAGTGTGGAATATCTATGGAAGACACTCGAAGAAGTGGTCGTTCCTGAATGACTCTGACTTTCCTGTAACTTTTGACGTGTATAAATGGCAGTCGCATTCTCGTTTTCCCTTTAAAATCAACACCACTCAAAACACTTACACACAATCGACTTACATTGGACATAAGTTTAGCAATGAAACCGACCTGGAAGTTCCCGATGCCGTTAGGAGCTTACTAAATAAAGGTCCTAAGTATAGACTACCACATATTATTAACGATGAGTACTGGAAAAAAAGTCTCTTTAAAATTTGATAGTTTAGCATACAATTTACGCTGGATGTCTAAGTTTGATAGAGAAACCGACAACTCGTTATCGAATAGTCCGATAATAGTTCCTTTTGATAAAAATTCTTGTTACTTGCCACCTAAGATGGATAGTGATATGGAAAGTAGGCTAAACTGTTTTGGTAAAGAGGTCCAAACTATTTTGCAGGAAGAATCGAACTCCCTGAAAAAGTCGCAACCATATAAAGATATTCTAAATCAATGCCGCGAAACTAAGGATTTTCTTAATGATAATAATCTTCAATGCGTCAGATCTGATAAGACTAACCGACTAGTAATTTGTGAGTCTGATAAATACGATTCGAGAAATGAATCGATTCTTAAAGACACCAAAACATATCAGTTAACAAATAAAAGTAAGTCTGACTCTATAGAGAAGCAGGCAAATAATGTAATTAAATCAATTGTTCCGAGCACGAAATTGAATCCGCAATTAGATAAATTA
Organism: Prostheceraeus crozeri; assembly: GCA_907163375.1. NCBI lineage: Eukaryota > Metazoa > Platyhelminthes > Polycladida > Euryleptidae > Prostheceraeus > Prostheceraeus crozeri. Next base: position 15,564 of record CAJQUW010010328.1, read on the forward strand.
ATAAGTACTGCAACAAAACCAGCAAATTTCTTTTCTTTTGTTAAAGACCACAAGGTCAACATGAGTAATCAGTTTCCTGTTCGGCCTATTGCCTCTGTGAAAAATACACCAGTCGAAAAAATTGATTGGATTATATCTAGCGTCTTGAAAAATGTCCTTAAGCATATTCCCACACACCTAAGTAATACAGAACAATTAATCCAATTATTAAATAGTGTTAGAATTCCTAATAATAAGAATTTAATCTTCATTTCACTGGATGTAGAACAATTATATCCTAGCATCCCAATACAATTGGGTATAGAATATAACATAAAAAGTTTAGAACAGTACTGGCATCTAATTGACACTTTTGGTCTTAGCATAAAACAAATAGAAAAGTTGATAACGTTTGTATGCTATAATTACGAGATAAAATACAAGGACAATGTGTACAAACAAATCAAAGGAGTGCCCATGGGCGCACATTTTGCCCCGGCATTTGCAGTGATTTTCATGAGTCATATAGAACAATTGGCTATTGAAAAATTAAGCTTTTCTCCGTCGCTCTATATGAGATACATCGATGATATCATCCTTGGTACAATAGAGTATAATAGTGACTTACTGTCTCATATAGCTGATGTCTTTAATGCAGTAAACTCAAGCATAAAATTTACAATAGAAGCTCATAACCCAATGGATTGGTTACCCTTCTTAGATATAAAAGTAAAAATAATTAATAATAAAGTTCAATATGCGTGGTACCACAAACCAGGTCATTCCGACATAACGTTAAGAAGGGACTCTTTTGTGCCCAATCATGTTAAAAGTAGTTTTATTAATAACCGCTTAAAAGATATAAGTAATCGGTGTAGCAATGAAGTGATGCAAAAAGAAAAAGTTAGCGAATTTAATGACATTCTAATTAAAAATGGCTACAGTAACAAGAATTTTCCCAAGAAAAGGAACAAGCATAGGAGTAGAAATAAAATCAAGAACCAAAATAATTGTTATTTTAAAGTTCCATTTATCAGCGATAAATATAATAGAAAAATTAATAAAGCAGTTAAGAAGTTTGACTTACCTGTTACAGTTATTAATGAATACGGTAGACAGACGGTAAACCAAATAAGGAAAAATAAAAATTTCTATAATACTTGTAGCTGTCAAATCTGTAAATGTTTACCTAAGTTTAGATGTAGTGATGAATACGTAGTGTATAGGTACACTTGTAATAAATGTGGAGAATGCTACATTGGAAAGACTGTAAGGAAATTCTGCACTCGGCACGCAGAACATAGACGTGCAATTATTAATAAGTCTGCATCCAGCGCTCTCTATGAGCATAATAAAAATAAACATAATGATCTAGGTAGCATCGAGGATTTTCAGGTCGATTTCATTGCTAAGCTGACGAACACTCGAGACACAACATTCACTGAAGCAAAAGCTATTACACACTTGAAGCCAACAATCAATAGAAGACATGAATTACCTTGCTACAGTCTGCCTTCTCACTTTGATCACCTCACATTCAACAAGCAACACAATTCTTAATATCATTCACCTCTTTATAAATCTTCACACCGAGTTTGCAGACCGCCATTTGACCATCGACCGTTAAGAAGGCGCTGGACGCCGAAGGCCCGTCACGCTGTGCGACGTGTAACTTTATCCTTTTATTTTCGACCAATAAATTAGATTCGAGTCAGAAACTCTCTTTACTTGCCTGTGAAATGTAGCGCTATTTTACTGAGTTAACCGTGCTTCAAAAAAATTTGAAATTTAAAAAAATCTCGGTTCCAATGAGGCTCGGTACAAAAGTAGTCACTGTTACCTAGCTTAGTTTTGAATTTAATGTAGAAAATTTCAGTACCCAGCAAAGTTAAATTAAGTTGACAACACCAATTCAGTATAGTTTAATTAATTGTTAACATGAATTGCATCGTGACGGAATTACAGTTTTGGTAAGGTGACTATTTTCAACAGTTTTTTAATCATAGAAGAACTGCTTAAAATGTCCTGATTTTGCTGTTAGAAATCCAATATTTGCCAAGATAGAATGTGAGGTAGTTGTTATTATGATCTACATAATTTTTGCATACAACACTTTCGCATATTTCTGCTCTTTTAAACAATTACAAATCAAGCCACTTCTGTAATGAATTTTAGAGCGTGCGACGAATTCAATCATATGAATTTGATAGCTCTGCGGTACACTTATCGACTTGAAATCCACAAATTTGTGAACTGATCTCTATGTAATTCCGTCTTGTGACGGAATTACACGGCAAATGTAATTCCATCACGTTTTCGATTTTGTCTATTAAGAAGTCTAATTAATCACTGTATAAAGTAGTTAATATCTGAGTATCATTATTTCTTCAACACATAAAACAAGTTTCTTTCGAACTGCTATTGTCAGAGTGTACGACGTCCACGTAGGCCTACTTAAATGTACGTGCATAAATATCTAAAATGCATAGACCTTCCTCTGGGTAAATGATGTTTTGCACTACAACATTCCTGATTTCAGTTTTGATTTACGCATTCGTAAAACAATCTCGGTAGAAGTCAGACATAACCTTGATGAAAGTTATAGTTACCAACTTTCCATAATTAGATCATTATTTTTGTAAGAGTAAAATCCATCACTCTGCTCTCAGTTATATGTTCCTCGATTACTCGATTCCTCGATCTAAGCTTATGAGCATTTTTTTCTACAATGATTTAAATTGGTACATATGCATTAACTTACTGCCTGTTGCAGTCTCCCGCTACTTTCAATAAAATGAATTAATTCCCAACACTACCTCGCTGATGTGCATATTTGCCATAACATGAAAAGATAAATTTATTCCGAAAAGGCTATCTTTTGTAGCTACAAAACGCTTGATAAACATCTCAAAGGCAGTCGTAGCAAACGAACAGCTCATCCTCTAAAAGTCTCTAAAAACCCTCTAATCCGCTAACTTTCGTGCAAGCATCGATCACAATGTTTGCACAGAATCCAATTATCACCAGGCTTGCGATCACCTCGCGAACCGTGCAAGAAGCCACATCGAGCGCACCTGTTCTGGTCAAAGCCTTGCTTTCTCTTCTTTTTGACGGAACGTATAGCTACTCTGAATATCCTCTTCTTTGATGATGCTTTTGTGTCGTTGGCATGTCATTGATTTTCAGTGATCGACCTAAAAAACGAGACAGTTTTGCAGACTTCTGCATCGGAGTATTTTCGAACATGTAACAAATCTGAATTTTCGCTAGAAGTCTCTACACAATGCGTAGCACTGGCACGATTCAATGTTTTAAGATCTTTCCAAATATTAGCAGTGGAGAATCTGTCACAATTTTGATGGATATCATTTTCGTTCATCATGGTTATTTTGATGGAAGATTCGGAAGATTTGACAGTCTGTGCCAATGTTTCCGCGTTTGAAATTATGAGAACCTGACATAATCAACCTGTGCACGATGAATTTAACGTTTCCACCTAGTCCATCATTTGGACCCTTGCCATGGGCTGTCGCAAAATAGTTCCATCGTATTTTGAGATGATGAAGAGTTTCTAGATATATCAACATGGAGAACACATATTTTTGTATTGGCTAGCTGAACCATCTGTCCAGATGTCAGTCAACATGCTTAACATTATGAAAAGACGAATTCATGTTTATTTCACTCAGAGCATATGAAGTAAAAGCTACGACTGAAGACTTTTCATGCTCGAGATAATCACTGACAATGACCACAGAATGCGTTTTTTGACGATGATGCAACATGATTGTATATACACTGACTTGTCTTTGTTTCCAATGGGCACTCTGAATTTCATTCTGCCATTTACAGGCGAAGTTTTCTGCAAAATCCATTTGTAATAAGCAACACCGTCTGATTCAAGAGCTTTTGATTTTGAGAAATTGTATGTGTCTGCTTGTTTATCTTTGATAAGCGTATGCCAAAAAAATTGGCATTTTCTTAACTAACTGATTTCATTGCATCTCTGCAAAGTCCGCTGTCCGTAACTTTTTGAAAATAGCCGCTTTCTTCTCTCCATTGATGCAACGTGCATGCTTTCAAAATTCGCCAACGTTTTTGTGACGGAATTACATCGTTGTGTAATACCATGACGCTGAATTTATGTAATTCCGTCACGCGAATTATGTCATTGAATACATGAAAATCTACAACTGAACTATCGGACGATGATTGTAGTCAAACTTTATTGCTAATCCTAAAAAATGTAGAAAAACAAACATGGATGGAGTTCGACAACTAAAAAATAGTAAAATTTTCGTGACGGAATTACAAGAGCATGGAAGATCATACCTATTTTAAAATGATATTTTTCGACCATTGATGAATCAAAATCATATTCATTTATATGACTCTGAAAGAAGAAAATTTACTGATTTCAAAGACGTTATTGATGAAACTGACTGATCCTTTTATAGGTGCTCAAATTGGGTTCAAAAATGTGATAGATTTTCACAAAATTTTAAACAAAAGTTTTGTAATTTTGTTTTATTTACAAGTACGAAAATTTACACTCAACAAATCACTAAATAATCATTTAATGCAGATTAAGCTGCTATAGTGTATGTAGTTCGAAGTCATATAAGTTGTTTTTGCTTAGAAAGTGGAAAATGGAGGTAAACAATAGAACTACAATGACACTCTACTACACCGAAAGCAATGAAACCATACACACTATACCTAAGACTACACATGGAAAATACTATTTCTTCACTTGAATTTGTTATCGCCAGTTTCTTCATCCGTCTATAATACTTCATGTAATCCCACATTTCTTCATTTGAATTATTTATTTGAATCATTCGACCACTACTTCAGCTACCGATTAAGGGATATAAAACATAATACTGCAGTCCGTCAGTCATCAGCAGGTACTCATCTAGTTGTGTTTCGACCCTTAACCTGAACACTCAAACCCAGACGAGCGGGGTCCCACACATAGTGGCTGACAAAATACTGAATAGGTAATGATATGTTTTGAAAGATATGTCAAAAAGATAAATCAGACATCATTCAATTGCTACGTTTCCCACATGTAAACTCATCCTGTCATTCAATTCATCCCATCAATAAATACAGTATGCTTTTTGCGATCCGCACATGTAAACAAATCCTGTACATCAATCTTTGCCTTTTCGATTCCCACAAGTAAACAGATCCTGTTCATCCTCGAATCCCATAAACATGTAATCGTTGTGTGATAAATATGCAATCCGCCTTTACACAAACTTCGCCTCATACATCAAGACTTAACAATGGGAGCCGTCTCATCTCTCTCTCTCTCTCTCTTCACCGCCCCCCATGTGATGGCTACAAGTCATTGTTAGTCGTTTATTCACCTGTGCAGCAAGGCATTAAGGAAAATGTGAGTCGTTTGTTGGTCGCGTGCCTCATTCAAATACACAGAGTGAAGTGAATTGTCGAGTCGAGAAAAGACCATATTTGTGCAGATCTAAAGACCCGTCCTATTGATGAGTATCCAAGGATGACTAGCCACCAAATACTCCATTCAACAATTAGAAAAACTTGTTCCATTGATTTACCAACGCGTTACATGCGTCGAAAAGCTGAGCAATGCGATGTGACTGCAAACTTGACTACTAAATGTACGGTATTATTTTCAAAACTGTGTCTGAATCAATCATCAGCTTGTATTCTTATTAACTCAACTTTCTATTCAGGTTATATCGAAAATTTTCAAGCTACTTTTTACTTGAAACTGATTTCGCATATTCGTCATATTGAAACTGGCTATCAATGAAAACCCCACTATCATATGACATTTGGGGCTAAAGCTCCGCCGTTTACACTGGCTTCTGCTCTGTGGAAGCATTTCAGATTGCATGTCAAAACGAAGAATTTGATCAGAAGTTGAGTAGGAAGTTCCACGTTAACGACTTAATTGTCAACTTGGGCTTTGAGGAAAATTGCATTCTGAGAAAACCAAATGGCTGATGTTAATTGTCAGTCAAACTGTGAAGTAGTTCGTACCGAGCGATCTGAGGAAGGAAGCGGTCATGAAGTATAGGTCCCTTGATTGGAATCGAGAAAAAATAATAAAATGAAAGAACAATAGACAGGATCTGTCACCTGAATAGAAGCGTCAATTTTTTCAGAAGCTTGCTAGCATATTTGATCCCCTTGGATTTATCTTGCCGTACGCGATGACCGGCAAATCATAATTCAGGACCTGCGTTCAGACGGCTACTACTGAAACGAAAATCTTGATGATATTGATCAGTGTTAAGTCAGTAGGCACTTGAAGGAATGTAATGCAGAGAATCTCCGAGCTACGTGATAGGTAGTTGAGCTCCGTTACTTCCGATGAAATGATTCTGTATGGATTATCAGACACAAGTGAGAAGGGCATGAGCTGCTGCGTTATGCGCCACAGTTTCCAAAGGCAATGCAATGGTGTCTTCAAGGTACGCACATTTTGTCTAAATCGCGAGTCTCACCTATCAAAAGGATAAGTATCCCGAGATCAAAACTGACGGAAGGATTACCTTGTACTCGTAGACCATGATGACACATGTGTGCTCAAAAGTCACCTGGAATTGAAACGAAGCAGCATTTCCATACAGCTTTGTTAGTCGCGCTGCAGTGGATCAAAAGAAATATCAATACACATATGTAGATAGAAATCCTACGCACAGAATAGTGTATTATAAATAAGACGAATAATAATATTCGTTATGTATTTAACCTGCACAAAATTTATAATCGCTTGAAATTTGAAATCGAATATTTCTGTTTCTGTTCAAGATCAAATTTACGCACATGTACAGCATACGTATGCATCTTCATATGTATGTACATGTATATGAAAATTGCATGTTGAGCATAAATCTTAAACGTACTATGAATGCCTCCATGTTGCTGCTATCCATGAACTGATCTGTGATATCTCAAGAATCATGAATTGATTGACGTTCGAATTTCCATGTACGTGCTTTATGCTTCTTCTCGTGAACAGTGATGATGAGACAGAACAATGACTGCAATTGATTCAATGGTTGAGGTCGTTCAAAATGAGTTTGAAGCCTCTGTAGATGTTGTATATGAACTAATGTTTGCACAAGTGCGTGTGCATTTTGATCATATTAGCATGAACTTTGTTGTATATATTTTTTCATCACTCGTACGGCAAATTCATCAATTGTCAGTAGTGACCTTCAAAAATTAAGGAACTTCGCTGCTTTTCTTGGTCGGGGTGCATGTTTCACATTATCGATCATTGCAAGGTCATTGCGTCGGTATTATCGATATGCATAATTGTCGCACAGTAGCGGTGTAAGGGCTGTTTCGCACAAGCAATTTTTTGTCGCTAAAATTTGGAATTGGCCTTTCACACCGGACTTCGATTTCTGCGACTGTCAATCATCGAACAAACCATTTCGATCTCTCGATGTCATGAGACATAGAAATTGGATGCGTCTTAGCCTATTGGAGAAGGGTATGAACTAAAATTACTCTGAAGACAGGCTTCAGTTTTATTTGTTCTTGTTTTCATCGAAATCAGTAGGAAATTTGCTATCAGAATACCTAAAAGTTGTTACATAGTTCGCTATAATATTCAAAATCAGCATAAAACACTCATATTTATGCAATTTTGTCTCGCCGTCTAGTCTGTGTAATATAGACATGTAAGCTCATTTGATAGACATAGAAATCTCAGCAACCTATTCAATCAGTTCATCGATAAAAGTGGTTGATTGTGTCATCTATTCATAGCACAAGTCAACAAATTTTCACGAATCAACCATTTTCATAATTATCAATAAGAACAGTAGCAACTTTCACAGTCTACTGCATCTATTGTCAATATCCGCTGCTTTTGCAAGTTTTCCAGTCTAGGCAATCAATAAAGAATTGTGCATGGACAGGGGCCCTTTGGGAGTCTTGCATGTTATGAAAATAATTCTCTCCTGGAGGAAGCTACGCACATGCGAGTCATCAACTTCTTAATATTCTAGGAATCATTTTGGTGTGTGAATCACCAAAATCCGAGCACTGACGCCTGAGAGCGAAGTCAAAATGCTAATTGGTGACAGGGAATGACTTCAGACATCGTCGATTGCACGTGCATGGAAGACCCTATTGTTTGATGTATGCGAAGGTCAATAACCTTAACTCTTTCGAAATTCAAATGTATTATTTGAGACATGGAGTAGGGATATATAGGCCTAGGTAGCGTTGACTCAAAAAAGTATCTTTATACAGTGAAAATTTTTAAATCAAAAGATTCAGGGAGATTGCGTTCCCGTGGTCCAAAAAATTATTTGAGCAGTTAAAAAAGTCAAACTTTTGCAAATTTACATACTACCGAGATGACTCCCCTACATAAGTAGTATGAAACAAGTTGGATATCAAAAGGAATGAATATTTGCTAATAAGCATCCTAACTAAGCGGAAATTAAGCTGATTATCAAGGGAATTTCATGATCCGCATTATAATGGAAGTCTTCATGAAAAAGTTGCGATATCATTCGTGCTTTCTTGTCTGAATTTTAAGTTTTTTAATTCAATTTTCACCGGTAAGATTCTATGATTCACTAAATTTATGCTTCATTTCTTGAATCTGAATTGTGATGTGGACCCATTTACATCTTTCAAAGTTAATTTAAATCATTGTCTTTGATTATGTGATTTTGCTCTGCAAGTGGCAGGTTGCCTGTGATATGATCACGCTTAAGAAAATACTCTTGAGGTTGAGCATTTAAGTGATATAGGAACCTATCGAATTGCAAAATTTAACAAACATTAAATCTCAAAGGCTGTCATGACACTGAGAATCTGTAAAATGCCATCATTCCTTCTGCATTACAATCTTGATCAGTCAATTCACTGGCAATTTCTTCAAAACTGCAAAATTTTGCATATCTCACATTTGGTGGCAATTTCCAACTATATCCCCCTCGAGTTCATCTAATAAAATCGAAAGTGTATACACATTGGGGATTTAATAAATGCGGAGTTACCACTCTACCTAATATATCTACTCTATGATTTGAGATAGGTTCTACTGAACCAAATTTAGCAATTCGGAATGCGTTTTAATCACCGTAACACACTGCACCCCGACATGTTATCAGATTGACGTTATGTTCTAGATTGTCAGTCGGTTAAAACTCAAAATCGCATCAACGTCGCACGATTCCCAAAAGAATTCTTGCGACAGTTTAGCCGCTTTTAAAAAGCGCGACATGTGTGAAAGGCTCCATAGGCTGTAATGTTACCCTGGCATCTGCACGACTATGCTATTGTCTTCGATGGACATACAGTAGCTTTTCAATTGTCTCTGTTGACCATTGTTCCCGGGAAAGGGATTACGAAGGCAAAAAATTTCTCTCCATGGTGGACGCCATGAGCGGCATCAGCTTCTTCACACTAAACTGGGATCAGTTTGGTGTGTGAATCACCGAAATCTGACCACTGACGGCTGAGAACGAGGTCAGAATGTAAATTAGTGATAATGACTGACTTCAGTCATTGTCGTTTGTACGCGCATTGGCTACAAACATAGAGGTTCCACATAGCAGTTCCAAACATATAGGTCTTTTAACTTTGTTCACTGATGCACAACGGTAAGATGACCATTTCAAAGATTAGAAGACTCGTCTGAACTGCTCATATCCAAGCATAAGAGTTCTTGACTTGCGATGTCTAAAGAGAAAGCATTGAAAGGCGGGCTGTAGTTGATAATTTCATGTCATAGAAGTAAAGTTCTCTCCATCATAGCCATAGCAGATGAAAACTAATTATGAAGTTAGCTACATAAAGAATAAGGCCTCAGTCACACTGAAAGCAAAGCAAACACCCCGCGAGAAAATGAGTCGTGGGCCCCTCGTCAAAAAGTCGTGGGCCACGTGAAAATATGGGGGCCAACAAATTTTTCGAAAATGGCTTATTTGGAAGTAAAAATGCATGATCATGTCAATTTGCGACCATTCTCTTCAAAAAATGACGTGAAATGTGATCTCTTAAAGTCGAGGGTTGGCCCCCCAATTTTCACGGTTATCTTTTTGACGGTGGTCGTGAGTCGGCCCTTAAGTTCACACGAGCTCTAATTTTGAATAAGAACGACCCCAGAGTTGTCACACACATTGATCAGCGAATTTGTTGTGATTTCTAAGAAAAACGTATCTCTGATGCTAGTGGACTGGCCCAAAACTGTCATCGATCGGCTGTCTGGCATATCTAGGCAAGTTTTTCCTTGGAATAAATAACCTTAGCTCTCATTTCTCTCAGTGATTTTCGCTACATGATGAATTCAATCGTGAAGTGTTGCGATAAACATTTTTGGGTGCGATACTTTATACATTTGCATGACGCATCGATGGCAATGCAGGTAATTAACCTACTCAAAATTCTTGACTTCATTCTTTATATCATTCTGACCATTATTCTGACTATGCCTGAATTTCAATGCTTGTCAATTTTTTCGTCAATCAAGGTTGCAAGTTGTATTATTGTTCATTCATTAAATTGTGAATGAATGGAAGAATCCTCAATGAGTGTTGCATAATATCTCGGTCGCTTCAAGCTTGTGATACAGTAAGGGAGAGAAGGGAGAGAGAGAGATAGAGAGAAGTCTATTAATAGAAGCGCGCTTTGTCTAGTCCAGCCCGATAATAGATAACTTTCTCGTGCGCCTTCGATAGCGCAGCACAATTAGAAGATCACATCTCAACTCGAGGGTTGAAATAGAGGTCATCGCTTCATTTCACAAAGAGAAATAGCGCAGAATAATCTAGACGTTTCATTTGTGTCTCTACTGTAGGAGCTGCCTGACTGACACCTGTGGACATCGCTGTGTAAATTGATTGATCTTATTAATGGATTATAAATCAAATTACAATATAGAAAATGCGAGGAATATCCTGAGCCGAAAATATTGATGGAATGGATTATTTATCAAACGAAATTCGTATCAGGTAAGTTGAATGAAGTGATGATAGATAAATTTAGTAAATATTAGCAGTTAACGCGCACTACACATTATACCAATCACTGAATTAACTGAAATATTTACACAGATAACTTTTGAATTAGATGTGATGTAAAAAGTGTTCCTCTGGTTATAAATGTTTGACTATAGGTAAAGCAAGCCAATAATTCACGACCATTCAGATCGAATCGTGCGGACAGACTGACATCGTAAACGAATCGCTTTGTATGAATACAGTAAATCCAGTCGAAGCTCGTTAATTCGGACACGGACAAAGACTTCGGGCAATTAAGATCATACGGCCGCGGCATTTTTTTGTGTATTTGGCGGCTTATATAAGTTGCTTTTGAATTCAGACTTTCAATAATTAAGAGATAGAAAACCTGGTATTTATGCTCTTAATTATCGAGCTTTGACTGCAAGATACTTTGGACAGCGTTGGCGCTAACTGATGGTTCGCTGCAATGAGATAAAGTCAATTCTGGCGACGTGACATTAGACGGGCAAAATCAATCAATATACGGCATGTGAAAACCAATGAAACAGATTAAGTTAACAAAGGACTTTAATTGACTATCTTTAATAAGTAGGAAACACCGTTGTACTTTTATTAAAGATATTCAATTAAAGTCCTTGTTAAGTTAATCTGTTTCATTGGTTTTTGCATGCCGTATTGATTGATTTTGCCCGTCAAATGTCATGTCGCCAGAATTGAATCGAGCTTTGACTGTATGTACAAATTCATTTTTATACTGATTCGTGCACAGATATTCTGCTATTACTGTCCTGTTTCATCTACCGCTTTATCTCTACTGCGTTGACAGCCATGTTGATATGCATTGAATTTTCGGAACTTAGCAATGTACAGTCTGCCCTGACGATACGACCTACATGGTCTTGATATAATCCCTTGCTTTACATACAACAGGATTTCGAAGAGCTTCTCAAATTATCATCAGACATCCAACCGTGTTCTCAGTAGATATTCTGTATCTAACAAATGAAACGAAAGCGCTGAATTATTTATGAATTCTCAAATCTTCGGTTATTGATTAAGCCTATCTCTATAATACAGAGTGGATTACATTACAAACAACCGTGTCCTTTATCAGCTTTAAACTCGAACGTAATAATATCCTCCTATGTATAATTGTAATATTTGATATTGGTCGATCGATCAATTTTTCAGTCTGTCTTCGTGAGATTTTATTGCCAACCCAACAACATTTTTAATGAAATCCGTTTCATATGCTTGGGATAGTATGGCGGCCTATAACACTCCTGATCGCCTCTCTGCAGACAAATATTTCCTTTTTATAATCGCAGGGTTATATGATCATCCAATTATGCCGTGTGAATGATATTATCATTTTCGTATAAACATTAACCTAAAATTATGAAGCAACAGCTAAGGAAACAATTTCTAAAGTTGTAATGATGTATAGGCTATTTCTAACAATGATATTGCATAATCTTGAGAACCTTCTTTCATATTTCAGACGTCATGGTCTTCAGTCTTCGCGGAACTCGTCACTGCCTCCGAATGTTTCGGTTCTAATAGAGTGTTAATATTTTTCTATTAGTACATGGAACACTTAGTGGAGTGACACTATCGACCTGCGCGAATAAAAATCTAAGGTAGGTTCAGTAGTTTTCAGATTTATGCCACTTGCCATCCTTCTTGCGTTGTACTTTTTAGTAGTACAACGCAAGGGGGGTGGCATTTTTTTTGGAAAGTCAAGGGCTGGCCCTCGGCTTTTTGACGACTTTTAGAGGGACTCGCCCTCGTCTTTTAGTTGTGGGCCGGCCCTCGAGGGTCCGCGGACTTATTTTCTCGCGGGACGAGCGTCCCGAGCAAACGCGAGTAAACGTATCTCCGCAAGTTATCAAACGCTCTGGTTTGCTTTGCTCGCAGTGTGGCAGTCTACAACTGCTGCAATGATGACTTTATATTTGCTGTAAAACGCTTTGCTCGGAAACGCTTGGAATAGCTCGCAGTGTGGCTGAGGCCTTAGATACACAACAGAGAGATAGAGAATGTTTGGGTAAGTTGACAAATAATGCTTCCTACCTAAATCACGGATTTCTGTCTAGTTGCAGCAATGTTGAGTAGAAATTGAACGCCGTGAGTCTATGACTAAGCGACAAACCAATTAGACAATGAAATTCGGCCTGTCGATAGTTCAGACACGATTTCAGAAATTCTTAGTCACATGGTCCGACATCTATGATTTGCCCAACTCATACATCGAGGAAGTAATAGTCTGGTCTGTTAAGTCACAATTTCACGCTTACGTTCACCAGGCCGGAAATATCTGTGAATTTTTGCATGATGAAAGATAGTGCAATTTTAAGAGTTTTGAGTCGTGGGGTCCACGATAAATCCATGGAGGAAAGAAGACCTCACGTCTGAAAGTTGGCACTGCGCCACGATTTTTGGTTGATCTCATTGGCTGAATTTTGTTTGTTTGCATTCAATTAATATTGTCTGAACTCATTTGTATTGTTCTCACCTTGGTGATGACAATAAACAACTTTTAATAATTTCCAAGCTAAAGTCCAAAAATTAATATCAAGTCAATTGCTGACTATGTTCTGTTGCATTCTTCTCATTCCAAGGCCACTGATGCATCACACTAGTGTAAATTACATTTACAAGGAAATGTACAAGCAAGTGACAGCTAGATCATCGCTGCAAAATTTACAACAACGTAGAAAATAACAACCTGTTGTCCCAACATAAATATATGCAAATTTAAGTGTCTAGGAAGATGCACAAGTATTTGCTCCCGGACCAGCCTATTTGACATACAGCATTTAAACTTTTGGTTGTGTCAATTCATGAGTCGTTGTGAAATACCAAAGTTATATGTTGTCATTTTCTTTATTGAAATTTTGTAGTGTGTAAATGGGCAGTGGCTATCACATCGGCTGAGCTGGTACGATTTTAGTCTCACGACTATTACACCAACTCAGCAGGCACAACTTTATTCCATGTCTGTCACCACGCTTCAGTTTTTTGACCCATTGGGGACTCACAATTACTCAACATGACAGGAATTTTTCATCAGAATGTGTCTTGACTCGCTGCTTTTCTTGCTTCGTCATACTTTGTTTTGATTCATCTTCTAGGCTTTTTTTTAGAGATTTAGTGATTTCTAGAGCGAAATAAACTTAGTTTCCAGCTATAAGACAATTTCGTCTGATATCGGCAATTTTTGAATCGTCACACTTTTAAGCTAATGACTGAATAAAGCCCGGTGACTAAGAAATCATCAGCTCGAGTAGGGCAGAAAATTTTGGAACTAGACACCACAGCAATCCCAAAAATTAGTGTACTATGTCGCTTCGTACACTTGCTGTGCACATTATCGTGCATAAACTGTTTACATTCTACTGTAGATCGAATTGGTATTTTATGGCTGAATAACGACTAAATGAGGTAGTCGTTGACAACGCTTAAATAGGCCTACACGTCCACAAAAAGTTTTGAGCATTGAAAAAGCGCATGCATTTCAAAGTCATAGATAGATATGTTTCTCAGATGAATTGACTTTGTTTGAAGTTATTTGGTGATAAATTCCACTATTCCAATTCTATAGGGAAATTGATTGATTAGTTACTGGCAAGATTGAAATTGTGCATAAAGAATGTGGCTGCACCAAGACAGTTCCTCATGACAGACTCATGCCTGACTGCCTACAGGTAAAATTGTTGAGATCATAAATGTTCACTGCATGCAGTTCTGAAAGTTAGTGTAGTTCAAGAAATGCGACTAAAACAGCTAAAGACATCAAAAACAACATATAAAATTACTATGAACTTGTCTAATGGGTTAATAGCATATTCTGTTTAAATGCATAGATTGTGATGTTTTCACCACATTCGTCGTTGTAAGACAGAAGTGCCAAAATGGCTTTTAAAGAAGCGTCTGTTGTGGTGACGATAAACGAGGTGTACTTAAATCTGCAACGACGTGGGCTAACGGTACGAAATTAACTGACGCAGATTTCAAGGTCTCATCATCTTTCTAATGCCTATAAAACCACAGAAGCTGTGCCTTGTCTTGTTTGTGAGATCGCGATATGAAAATTGAAGTAGGAATGAAACTCTTGCAGAATCCGGCTAAATCCAGAAACGAGCTTAAAAAACGCGTCGTGTAGCATGCTCGATGATGGCATCCAGCGCAAGAGGTGGAAGAGAAAACCCATCCGACCCGATCATCCTTCCAATGAGCTGCAGATTCCTATCTGTGGATGCATGTGCCTGATCATGATCCTATCGTCGTCGCCATGATATATTTCTATTATATTTCAATTAAGCAATTGAAACACATCCATGTAATAGTAGAAGTATTTTGAAGTCAGAATAACTAAGAAATACCTAGAGCACTTGAGTTTTAGAATTACGGAATTGTTTGTGACTTAAAATACAAATCATCAAGCATCATTTCGCAACCTGTCTTAGAGTAAATTGATGAATTAATAGAAACATCATCCTACAAGATTCAAAAGTGCAACTGAGGTCAAGACATAACAAAGCGGGTGGAAAATACAGTTTAGGTTGATCGAGAGCAGTTGCAATCATAATGAGGTAGTCATAGTGATTTGCGAAAGGGGAAAGAAAACTTTTGATTGGCGGTTGCCAGATCGCTTTCTACAACCTCGTGGGACTACAGAGATGCATGGTGACGGTTGAAAATGGTATTCATGCAAAATGGTCTCCAAAATGGTCCACGAACTTTCCAACGGAAAGCCATAAAGCAAAATTTTAGTAACAGAAGCGATTTCTGCAGCATCTAATTTGAGTCGAAAGCTGAATAGCTTCTGACAGTTTGAAAGTAGTTTTATTTTGGCCTACGTCCACAAATTACCAGAGACCATTGACTTTCCAGTAGAAATTTTAACAAAAACATAGGATTTACATGCTACTGAAATTCTATTTCGTGGATTTCCCTAGGCAGTTTTTAGAAAGACCACTTTGGAGACTGTTTTGCACGAATACCAAGTTCACCAAGATTACTCTCAGGTCTTGATGCCACGCATTCGATAACCGGTCAATCTTCACCTGCATCTTTTATGACAATAGCAAAAGTAATTTGTGCGTTAGTAGTAAGTAAAACTCCACTTCTGGATAGCGCAAGATGGCCGCCATCGAAAAAAGTCGCTGACGTCCCCCCCCTCGCAAACGACAGAGTGTGAGACTCGGGTGAGTTGGCCTCGGGTGGGTTGACGTGGGCGACCGTCTAGGTTGTCGTGGTGAAATGGTGAAACGGATTTCAGATTTGGAATCAGCGTCAAATTCTGTATCGGTATGGTGAATTTGAAAGCAATCGGCGAGAAAAAATGTTTTTTCAAAATTTTGACAGAGTTAAAATGTTGGACGTTTTGGGCTGTAGCGCCAAAACGAAGCATCGGATTGGAAAACGGAGGCCAGATTTGGAATCAGCGTGAAATTCTGCATCTGTATGGTGAATATGAAAGCAATCGGAGAGAAAAAATTTTCGCTGACGTCCCTCCCCCCGGCACCGAACTTCCAATTTTGCTTCTAGTGGATGGATTTTGTCGTGCAATAGCTCGTTTGAAAGCTAAGAGTGAAACAAAATTCACTTAAAGAAACGCCTTGTTCCTATCTGTCTTCGTTTAGATGTGAGACGCCATTTAAGATTTTGGGACATTGGCGAAAAAAACGACAGAGTTAGAATTTCCCAAGAAACAGCTTCAGCGGGTGAACGAAGGCTCGGATTGGTAAACGGAGGCCAGATTTGGAATCAGCTTGATGTTATTGTCCAATGAGGATCATCATCCAATGAGAATCAAGCATTTCTATATAAATAGCGAGCCTTCCACAGTGAGAATCATTCCGTCGTTGAATCACACGAGTGACGGACGCACATTTTCTCTCTCTCTCTCTCTATTCTATTATCCAACTAAAATGGTAAGTCGCTACTTCCCTCCCTCCCTCTCCTCCCTTGAACGTAAACTTAATACAATCTTTTTCATTTTCAGGCATCTACTCCATCTGCTGCACTAGTAGGACAAAATGGCGGTCAAACGTTACAAGGTCCGCTACGATCAGATCATCTACAACTGAGGCCAGTGGAAGAAACAACCAAGGTACATAATCCTACACCGCTACAGCGTAAATTTAAACAAGTCTTGCGTTATGACGATCATAGCGTAGTACTCCAAACGGGAATGCTCCCTTCCACGGATGTCAAGATTATGCGCAATCAGTATGGGGACTACATACTGATCCCCGTGAGTCCGTACATTCGCCACCAACTTGATATTATTGAGGAGTACGTGACATTAAATATGGACATTCCTACTCCTCTTGCTCAAGAGTGGAAGGCGAGAGATGACAAGGATACTCCCTATAGAAAGATTTGGGATGGTAATCAAATTTGCCTACCGGTATCACATTGGTGCACTTACTATAAAAAGGAGGGAGATCATTCAACATCCATCACATGCGACGAGCTCGGAGAAGGTACTTGGGATATCCTTTTCAAGGTGAATGGGCTATATTATGGTCGGCACAAGGATAATAAAATAGCCTCGCTCTCCATGCATATGGAATCCATCCTATATATTCCAAAACCACCCAACGTGGATGACATAATTGATCAAATCCTTAACAGCAGTGGTACGAAGCGCAAGTCGGAGAAGAATGCTGCCTCAAAACGCAAATCAAAGAAGGAGAATTACTAGTCCTTTCCTAACTCTACCCTATGACAATTCGCTTATGTGCTTTCAGTGTCGTTTTTCATGTGCTTTCAAAGACAGGTTTTAGCAAAGACTAACACGGAAAATGGCGAAACGTAAAATGACGAAACGTAAAAGTCAAAAGTCTTCAAAGTTTTCTTCAGCCATTCAAGCTCTCCGACGAACGAAAGCAAATCAGCGATACAATGCTATACGACATGCTAACGATAAATTCATTCGTGAAATTATTTCTCATGTGAGAAAGTTGAGGACGAAGAAATTAGCACCAAAACAACGAAAGTTACTTAAGCGATATGCTACGAAATTGCGTTTCATCTCCAATCCTAAAGTCACCCTTCAAAGAAAGAGGGAAACTCTAACACAAAAGGGCGGTTTCCTTCCAGCGTTACTACCGATGCTAGCTCCTATCATGGGCAACGTATTGGGTAATATTTTTGGCTCTAGACGTTAATTATGCAAATGTTGAATCTCAAAGTATTATAATGGATTTCAGACTTCAATGTGATAAAGTTCTGACTGTATCAGGTCCATCTCATGCAGGTAAAACTGCTTTCACGCTGAATTTATTGGATAAAAGAAGGGAGTTGTTTAAGGAACCTATCAATCGAGTGATTTGGTGTTATGGTATTTATCAACCGTCGCTGTTTCAGGAATTGCAAAGTCGCAACCATAGACATCGAACAACAACAACTAGGTCTAGACCGGACAGCTTCTATCTGCTTCATTAAAATTCGTGGCAAGGTCATTTGGTCGACCAAGAGAGGCTTTAATTCAGAATTTTGTTTTAAGTCATCAAATTAGCTGTCCGCCAACTCAAATTTTCGTCAGTTCTTGGAACTGCGATTTAGTTAATTCTTCAAAATAATACACAGTATATTGATTATGCAAGATGAAATCAGACACCAGCGGTTTTTGTGTTCTGTCTTGCTCGCATAATTGCAAAGTTTCTTTTGGGTGCACAATCCTTCGAATATTGCGTCTTACTTGGCTACTGCAATCAGATATATATCAAGATAAACATACCGGAGTATAAAGATTGCTGAGTGCCAATATTGACTTCTTGTTTTTTCTTGCTTAAACTTTGCTTGGTTTTGCTTCGTACCTTTCGGTTCTTCTTGGAAATGTAATGATTTCATGCGAATCAAACTCGTAAATATAAAATATAAATCATCCACACCAAATAATGAAGCGGTCAAATGATTTTTCATAACTTTGGGTGTTTCGGAGTCGCTTTTATCTAAAAAATGAGCTATTTTTACCGGCCCATCCGGTGATATAACCACTGCCACTCTTTTGACTACTAATTTTTGAGTTTTTGTGATTATCTGAAATGACTCGGCGTTGTTTGGTCACTTACCCACTTGTCAGTGTGCTTGCAAATTCATGTCAAGGATTCGTGATAATTTCACAGCTTGCAATTCACGCTTTCTGAAAAGCAGAACGCCTCACACTAGACAGGAGGTTCACTGTTGCGGTTTGATAATTTTTAAGTAGACCAGAGGTAACCAGAATACTAATGAAAAAAATATAAGCTGAATAAAATGAAATGAATTCAGAATTGCCACCCAAATCAAAAATCTAGAACCGGGAAGTATTCCGCTATCACCCTGTATTTCCCGAGGTCATACTAAATCATGTCCACTACTACAAACAATAATCGCAGGCTTTTATGTAATTGCACATGTACAATTCACAGTATTGCTACTTAATTCGCGCACTGAATGAAAAAATGGAGAACGAAATACTTACATAAAATAAAATAAATATTAATGATGCCAATTCATGATAGAGAAATAGCTTTCATCTTAATGGTCAACCAAAATTCCAAGCTGATTGTGCATGCAATTTTATTTCTATTATAGGTCCATTACATAGGTGTATTGTTTTGGAATGATTCATATTAAGGCTATGCGCTAGCCTCTCCTTCTCGAACCGATAAACCGTTCGGTGAGCTAAAAATTGTAAATCGTTGCACCAAAGCATATGTTTAAGTACAACGAAATGTAATTGTAATGTATAATGTGTGAAGGCCCTACCCGGAACAACAAAACATCAATGACGAGTTTCTCAAGCAAAACTAACCACTTCGTCTATCTTTTTTTCTCTCTGAGATGCTACGATGTCACTCCGGCGGAACTCTGGACCCACGGATGCTACTATGCATCTTAGCATGATGGGCAAGATCATCGTACGGAACACCGGTATTCATTGACGGAGTACTCATTATAAGATTCCGAATTTCTGAAGTCGCGGGTATTGAGATTTCGTGGTCTAAAATGGTCTATTATGAACTTAAATTATCTAAATCACGTCTACTTCTAAGTTCAGTTATATAGTATTGCTTTACGTATCATAAAAATACGATAAATACAAGAAATACGTCATTACTGCAGTTGAACACTGAAGGTATTTAATTACCTGGAAAATCAAGCGTTAGATGAACTAGAGCAGCTTGGTTCTCCTCTTTCTAAATACATCACATGAAAGCTGTCGAACTTCCTATCCAATTAATGGGCAAAAATCTCAGGATCGACTATCTCTAATTTGGTCCTGCTGTCCTTCAGCTTGTTTTAAGTTGAATTAAAACCGCAGTAAATTAGTCTATGAATCTAGTTAATTTCTGACTCAATTTTGCATGAAAAGTTAAGTCTGCTAAGCAAAAAATGCCTAAAACGCAAGTTTCAACTTAACAGACATAGTCGTTTGTAAAGATGATTTTGACTGGGTTTGCTGTTTTTGAAAATGATTGGAGCAAGGAATGATTCAAATATCAGAACTTTGAATACATTTCATGTCCATATACATATAATAATATGTATGTCTCACAATGCAAGCATTAAAATATGAAATAAGATTTCACGGAATTATGCCTACATCATCAAAGCGTATTTTCAATGTTCATGTGTAAATATCTTACCCAAGTCTATTTGTATTAACTGAATGCGACTAATCAATAAATTGATAAATATTGTTAGGTTGTCTAGACTAGCCTACGCTACACCTAGATTATTGAACATGGCGTATAGGTATTTTATAACTTTGTTAGTAGATGTGACTTACATGTGTTGCTTTAGATATAAATTTGATTAAAAATTATACTGATTCTGTTTTTGCTGTGTGTTGCATATGGAGGTCAGTGTATTTGCATCGGAGTTGAAAAACTCCACTCCGGTAATGCAGGAGTTCTGATGCAAACGCTGACTCTGGATCGACACAGCGACAAGCGGGGAATTAATCCAACCAAAATGGCAATTTTTAATTTCATCTTGTTTCTGCATACATACATGTGTATGATAGTGATAAGTCGCAAGAATAGAATTTTCTGTGGTATTTTGTTTTCGCTTACTTGGACATCAGTGCAGCAAATAGCCGTTGTTAAGATACGATTTAAGCGTGCGTTTGTCTTTCAAAAGCAAGGTGTTATATATATTTTTAAAGACCAACCTATACTTTCAAATTTCTGTAAAACATTGAACACATCTACAACAAAATCACGGAATGTCACATATTGGCAACATGTATGACCACTACAAATGAAACCTCAAGATTTTTAATTGGTCATGAAAGCATTGATGACACATGTATACATGTTTTGATGATAACAAAGTCTGTCAGCTTTTGCATCTTCCAAAATCTCTGTTACACTGAGACTGGAGATTCGAACTCCAGATGCATGAAGACCGACATGATGATGATAGATGGCAATTGATTATCTCATATAGCCCTAATTGTTGGAATAGTAAGCCAAGGAGTACTAAGTAAGATTTTGAAGAATTCTTTGTTTTCTCAGGAGAATTTAGGTATAAATCAAATATTTTAGATCAAATAAAATTGAAAAAAATCATTTTTTAAATAAAATCGTAGGAATGACAACGTGGTAACGGGGCCCCAACATCGTTTTTGAGACATAATTGTAGTTACTTCCTGTCTTGCTACTCACTCTGTTACTACTTTTGTTATCATCTGATCAACAAAATGTGGAATAGGCCCCTATTATAAATTTGCAAAGGAATAGAGATAAGTTGTTAAAAACAAATCCTATCTGCAATTCGCGCTTTAGGGTGAGTATGCACCTATTTAGACTTTTCGAAACGGCAGTCGCCACCGAACTGTGATCTGTACACGGGTGCACCGAACTTACTTTGGCCGGCTTTGGTGCACTGGCGGGTGCTTGGTTTCTGAAATTCTAGAAATAGATCACACGTCTGCCGCGCAAGTAACGTTGTATCTGGCGCGCTCGGCTTGACCTCGTCGCGCCTGGTCCTGGCTTCGGTGCGCCTTGCCTCGCATTCGGCGCAATTTTTTCAGGTATGCTATAAAACATCATACATCTGGCGCACTCGAAATTCGGAAATTCGAAATGCGGTCTATGTACAGATTGCAAATGGGAGTGGCCATTACTACGCCTGGTCTGATGCAATTTTGGTCTTGCGGCTAATGCACCGGCAGATCAGCTGAACCGTTGACATTGACTGCTGCATAGGCAGATAAGCAGGCAGGAAAAACAAATTATCTGCAAAAAATCGCTTAAAGATGGAAAATGCGTTTCCCTTGCTACAAGGGTCACCAAAGTTTTTCAAAACAACTTAGCAGACGAAGAAAAACAAATCAACTTTCAAAACACACGGATGCTCATTTCTTGCTATAGGCCTATTGAGTTATTTGAAATCCTCTAAAGCTACGAAACATGAGGCGCGGCAATAGAAGAATGAAGAATAATGGACAGGCTCATCCGGTGAAATATCTACTGGCTTACTGACTTTACATGTGGAAACACAACATTTGCATGATGTCTGACTCATGTTTTTGACATATCTTTACAAACATGTCATTACCTATTGACTATTTTGTCAGCCACTATGTTTGGTACCCCTCTCTAAGTTTGAGTGTTCAAGTCAGGGGTCGAAACACAACTAGACGAGTACCTGCTCATGACTGACGGAGGAAGTATTATGCTTTATATACCTTAATAGGTAGGTGAAGTAGTGGTCCAAGCATTGTAATTCTAATCAAGTCATTGTAGATGTCGACAAATGAAGAAATCCTTGATTCCATGAAGTATCGTCGGCGGATTAAGAGACTGGTGATAACAAATTCAAGTGGAGAAATTGTATTTTCCATGTGTAGTCTTAGGTAGAGTGTGCATAGTTCGATTGTTCTCGGAGTAGTAGTGTTTACTAGAGAGTTATATTGCTTACCTCCATTATCCACTTTCCACTTGTCCACTACTAACATTAACCACCGCGTGTAGTATCAGTTATTGTGTAGCATCAGTCCACTTGTAATCGATGTAGTAGTATCATTGAATTTCTATGTTCTACCTACACTTTTCCAATTTTTATCCATTGGTCTCCTGTTGTTTTATAATATCCATTTCTAATTTCCTCAACACATGGTGACCATTGTCCTTTTTCTATTTCCAATACCAGCATCTGCAGTCGGTACAGCCTTCTTTTTAGAGCGTGTATGCGGCATTATTTGGAATCCATGGTGGTACAGTATGCCAACAGTAAAATGAGTGGTGTCACAGGTCTTAAGATTTCAACTTTTACCAGTAACTGTGCCAAAGCTGATCAATTTCAATTCGTTGCCACCAGAAAGATCCATTGAGTTCTTTTTAGAACTGTTTAATCCAATGGCTACATCACTGCATTTGTGCATTTGCTGATTAGAGAGCTACATCAGTCCTCATCAGGACTACTTCACTTAATAATTTAGATTAGCAAACATTTTATTATATTGTAAATGGCTGCTGTGATGCTTTTCATCATCGTATGAGAATTAGTAGATTAACGACATGAATCTCTTAAGCCAGAGCGACAAGAAATTTAATCTAATGCAAATTACAATAAGTAGACTGCACATATTTCGTTTCTTCGCTTACTCTGATATTCACCGATGTAAAGGACAAACCACGTGCTTTTGTGGAAACATATGGAAATTTCAAAACACTTCATGTAATAAAACAAGAAAAGTGGTCGACATAGTGAGGCTTTAATTGCCGTGACCTTGAACAGCTGTCCAGTCTAGACCTTAATGATTAATGTTCGATGTCTATGGTCGCAACTTTATTCGACATGAAGGAATTATTCCAGTGGATAAACTTCAGTCTAATGATGTTGTTGTATTGGATGATTTATTAAAAGAAAGTAAGAATTCAAAAGATGTTACAGATATGTTCACTCGCGCAGCACATCATAAAAGGTGCTTTATCATCTATATCACACAAAATTTGTTTCCTGATGGAAAAGAAGCTCGTACACGAAACCTGAATACACACTATTATGCTATTTTCAAGAATCCGCGAGATAAAAGTCAATTTGAAATTTTAGCGCGACAAGTTGCACCCAGAGGATCAAAAGCCTTAATTGAAATTTTTCAAGCAGCTACTGAAAAACCATACGGTTACTTATTCATTGACTTTACGCAAGAGTGTCCGGAAGAATTTAGATTTCGAAGTGATATTTTGAAAACTCCCATGATTATCTACAAACTATGAGTTCTTATTCTCGCATGATTGTTATTCCTCAGGATGAATATGTACAATTAACTGCCATGCAGCAAGTAAAGCAACCTCTTGCAAATCAAATGTATAGGAAAGAAATAGATTATCAGCAAAATGTTCACATCAAAGATCCACATCGTGCTGTATTATTACAATCGGAAACTGTTGAGCAACTAAAAAATTTGACGAATAAGATGCGTGACTCTGTATCGACTGCTACACCTTTAGCATCTCGCGCACATGCCATATCTCTTTTCAACAGTATTGAACCCATCTCAATGTAAATGATAGAGGAGAAATCATTACAGATGAAAATAAAGTGATTGATGCTTCACGTTATGAAGACTTGACTCAGTATGCGACACGTAGAAAGCGCCGTCAGGGCTATGTTCCACCTGGTTGGTCATACTGTCTTAAACTATTGAAAAAGCATAATGTGCCAAAATTTGCTTTGAATAATGAGACATTGAAAGAACTTGATTCAACAGTGGCTACTGCTCCAATGCTTCAGACGATGAAAATGCCAACAAATTGGTTTAAGACGTCACCTGCTACATCCCCTCCCACACTCACTAAGCAAACAAGAGGAAGAACTCGTCGTAGATCTACGCCACCACTAAAACTAGTAAAAGGAAAACGTAAAACGGCTCCTCCCAAGAAATACATGTTCTCAGACTATTAATATGAAGCAGATGTGTTGCTTGCCATGTAATGAGCCGCCAGAGGTGAATGTCGTTATCACTTGCACTTGCTGCGCCAGCTCTCACAATGAAACCCCTAAGCAATGTGAACACGATCGCAAAACCGCTAAAGCTAAATGCTGCAGTTGTTGTAAATGTAGAAAGGCAAGAAAACAAAAAGATGAGAAGGAGAAAAAAGAGTCAGTCGTCATCGACTGAACGTTTGAAGTCAATCTATTATGATGTAAAACATCCGGCAGGATTTGCATCTATCAAGAAATTATCAAAAGCGAGTGGTCTTCCACAATCACAAGTGAAACGATGGTTAAAGGGTCAGGCTACCTATACACTCCACAAACAAGCGAAAAAGAAGTACCGCACCCGCCATTATATTGTTCATGACATCGATGAACAGTGGCAAGCAGATTTGTGTGATGTTGCCTCCATTTCAAAACATAACTCGGGTAATAATTTTATTTTAACCGTCATTGATATTTTCTCGCGTTATGCGTGGGCTCAACCTTTAAAAATTAAAGAAGGGAAAGGAGTAGCAAAAGCATTCCAAACAATTTTTCGAGAAGGTCGCATTCCAAAAAGAATTCAGAGTGATCAAGGAAAAGAGTTCGAAAATCAGCATGTGAGAAGAATGTTTGAGAGGCATGACATTGAGTTGTTTAGTATAAAGAGTGCTCATAAAGCTGCTCTCGTTGAACGTTTTAATCGCACATTAAAAAATCGCTTGTGGCGACATTTTACTGCCAACTTGACACAAAATTGGACAAAGGTTCTACAAGATACACTCCATGCCTACAATCACTCTATCCATCGCTCTATTGGACTCAGACCAGTAGATGTAAATGCTGACAATGTAGATAAAGTGCGCGAATCATTCCAACGTAAACGCACTCATGTGAAAAGTGATGTGAAAATTGGTGATACAGTTCGTATCTCAAAAGTGAAAAGTGTTTTTGCTAAAGGGTACCTTCCGAATTGGACAGAGGAGGTATTTACAGTATCAAGGATTGATCAAAAAGACTCTCCCACCACCTACAAGTAGAAAGATTACGATAATGAAGAAATTGAGGGTAGCTTTTACCGCGATGAGATTGAGGTAGTCACTGAAAGTGAAACATATTTGGTAGAGAAAATCATTCGATGTAAAAAACGGCAAGGTGAAGAATGGTGTCTTGTTAAATGGACTGGTTATCCTTCAAGTATGAACTCTTGGATGCGTCGTGCCGACATCTTTCATCTAAGTGATCGACAGTGATTCATGCAAAGTTGTAACTAACAATGTTTAGGGTTTGAGCTATGAATCCAACTGCCTCATTTTATTCACGACCCTCCTATGTAAGTGGTGGAGGACAAATTTACATCGGCGCTCGCCGCCAACGTGGAGGTAGCATACTTGGTGCACTGAAATCTGTTGTAGCACCTCTCATATCCAATGTCGGTAGATCTTTAAAACGAAATGTTTTAAGTAATGCCGTTGGCTTTGCTGGTGATGTTGCTAGTGATCTTTCCAGAGGTAGAAGTTTTAAGAGCAGTTTGTTGAATCGTGGGAAGGAACGCGGTTTAAAAACAATGAAGCAGACCTTTGCTGGTGTTACTCAAGGAAGGAAATCGCCTAAACGAATGAATAAAGGAAGGAGGAAACATCGCGGAGCTGGTAAGGTGCGATCTTCAGTCAAAAGGCATTCACGCAAACGTCGTAGAGGCTCTAATCATTCATCAGGCGCTAAACGACGACGCTGCCATAACTTCTAATCATGGAGTGTAAAACTTCAATGGAGTGTAAATCAACAAGCCATACAGACAGATATTCTTAGTTCAAGTATTGTAGATTATCATCCTCGAACAGCTGAGAATGCTGGCCCCATTGAATTTGTTATTCCTGGTGGTAGTGATGACTACATAGATTTGAGTTATGCGATGGTTGATTTGAGGTTTAGAATTCAGCAAGCAGATGGAACTGCTATTGACGATACACATAAAGTTGGACTGAACAATTTACCATTGACTACATTACTTCGCGATGTTTCTCTAACGATTGGAGAGCAGCAGGTGGAAGGTGGCAAAGCGATTATCCCTATAAAGCATATTTCAATCATGTATCACAGTTTCATCCAGCAGCACAAAAAAGTCATATGGAAGCCATGGGATGGTACAGAGATGAAGCAGGAAAATTTGATGCTGAAACAAACAGTGGCTTTGTAAAGCGATCTGTTATGATTAAAGATAGTAAAGTATGTCAGCTATATGGTCCGCTGAATTTAGACTTCTTTAGGCAGTCAAAGTTTTTACTCTGTAATACCAGCATGCGACTCAAGCTGACATTGAATAAGCCTGAATTTGCGCTGAATGCATTTGCTAAAGTTGACAATTTTAGAATTCATGTGGAAGATATTGCACTTTACATTCGTCGAGTAGTACCGAATCCAAGTGTCATTAGAGGGCATGCTGAAGGTCTTAACCGCCAAAATGCCATTTACCCCGTTCAGCATACAAAGCTTCTCACCTTTACAATTCCGAAAGATCAAAAGAGTTTCATGAAAAATGGCCTCTTTCCATCGGAAGCACCGAAGCTCCTCATGGTGGCAATGGTTGAAAATGATGCATTTAATGGTAATATAAAGAAGAATCCTTTCAATTTTAAACACAATCAGTTAAGTGAAATTGCTTTACGTGTAAATGGTGTGAGTCATCCTGGTCCACCCTACAAACCAGATTTTGCTGCGGATCAATTTATGCGCAGTTATGTTGATTTTATGGATGTCTTTGGCTTTTACAATACGGATGACACCAACGGACTCACTATGAAAGAGTTTAAGAGTGGATATACTATTTATGCATTTGATTTGACTGCTGACAGAGATATTAGTGCCCCCTATCGTCAAGCGAACGTGCCTCATAATATTCGTTTGGATTTGACGTTCAAAAGAACACTACCTGAGACGATCAATGTATTAACCCATTAAGTCCTAGCGTGACCATATGGTCACAACCACACTATTATATTAAAGTTGATCAAATTTTTTTATATGTTTGAACAATTATCCTGTTTTCGCTTTAATAATATAGCAGAATACCCTGTTGTTTTAATTCACAGTATTTTCGATTGGCTGTCATCTCTTGTTTTGGTGGCGCTAAGTGAAATATCATGGCTACATCGTCCAAGAGAAGAAACACGTAAGTAACGCTTTTTCATTGCATTCTGAACACCTGAAAAACTAATCAGTAAAGCAACAGTCCCAGTGTATGTTACTATCACGACCTATAAGGTGTTATTGGATATAGGAAATTTCGTTTGATGGATGATCTACCTAAGAACCAGTTATGTAATCATGATGTGACCATATGGTCACGCTAGGACTTACGAGATACATACATCTCTGTACAAAGTTGAATTTTAACATGTTTACAATACCAAACTTCTCTTGGTTTTTAAAAATAAAGAGGCAAGGTTAAGAATTTGCATTGAATATGCATAAATGACGTGTTTGAAAATTACAACCCGGCAATATTTTCATGTTAAAAAAAGTTTGGCTGGGGAATCGAACCCGTGTCCTTACGGTTAGTGTATCTAACATCGATACCACTGCGCCACTCGCGCATCTGCTTGCTGTCACCTACTTAGACTGTCATATTTATTTGCAGGTACACTGTTGATGACGTTGTCGCTTTGGTGGAGCAAGATGAAATCGACGAGAATGATATTTTCATAGAGCCGCCTGACGCAGCTGTTTTAACAGACGAAGATTCGGGTGATGAAGCGGATCATCTGTCGAGAAACCAGTTACGTGCACAAGCGCATGTAGCATGCCTTGAAGACGAGGACGCAGGGTACAAATATGAATTCGACTTCGAACTACTTTCCAACATAGAAAAGTCTTTGAAGTGGTGTAGAAAGGACAATAAAGTTAATATCCCCCTATTTCCAGAACCCAGTTATGATAGATACAGAGATTTTTCTCCGATCGAGCTATTCGAACTCTTTTTTGGTGATGAGATCATTGATCACATATGTGTTGAAAAACAAAGATATATTATGCAGAAAAATGAGCCTCATCTACATTTTTCGAAATCGGAAGTTAAGACTTTTATTGGAATAATGACTCTCTCAGGTTACGTCTCCTATCCAAATCGCAGGATGTTTTGGGAGAACCAGGACGATACCCGGAACTCCTTGGTATACCAAAGCATGAGGCGAAATCGTTTTGAAACTTTGATGACCCGAATTCACTTCGCAGATAATAGCATTATCGACATGAATGATAAGTTATTCAAAGTGAGACCTTTGATCACACATCTAAACAGGAAATTTAGAGAACATCTTGTGCCCGAGCAGCATCTAAGCTATGATGAGTCCATGATCAGATATTTCGGATCTCATCGAATCAAACAGTTTATCACTAATAAACCCATACGGTTTGGGTATAAATGTTGGTCCCTCAACTCTAGTAGTGGGTATCTTCTGTCTTTTGAGGTGTATCAGGGGAAAACAATGAAAATTGATAGAGAACAATATGAGAAATCTTTTGGAAAGGCAACAGCACCTTTATTTTCATTCTTAGACGAACTGGAACGTATTCAAAAGTTACCGTATCTTATATACTTTGATAACCTTTTCACTAGTCTGAAAACCTTAGTTGAGCTCTCTAATCGAGGATACGGTGGTACAGGTACTTGGAGAGAAAACAGAATTCCGAAATCATGTCCAATTCGCCCAAAAGATTCTTTGGCAAAGTGTGATAGAGGCACAATTTCTTTTGCTTCAGATAGTAAGACAAACATCGTTATTGCACATTGGAAGGACAATAAGGTTGCTACAGTAGGTTCTAATTGTCACTCAATATGTCGTAGATATTGTGGTCAATCGGGTCAGAAAATATCAGTTTCATGTCCAAACGTAATCAAATCATATAACCAATGCATGGGTGGAACTGATCGAATGGATCAAAACGTCTCTATGTATCGGACAAATATCAAAGGAAAAAAGTGGTATTTCCCTATTTTTTCATGGTTAATTGATGTGGCCATTCAAAATGCATGGCTACTTCATCGGGGTATTCACAGAAATTGCCCACTTTTAGAGTTTCGTCGGAGAATTGCGTTTTCTATTTTAAACCTAAATGGTGTTCAACCATCAGGTGGTGGTCGACCACCACTTCGGGAAAGAGGATTATCCGCGGATGTACGTTTTGATAATGTAGGACACTATGTACGAGTTCCCACTGGTTCGACGATGCCAAGGAAATAATTGTTCCTCAGTAATTGGATCCGAATGTACTAAATGTAACGTTGGTTTGTGCATTCCTTGCTTCGAAAATTATCATAAACCATGACATTCAGAATTGTGTTGAATCTTTGATAAGCTGACATTTTGATAATGAATAGATCTGATAATAATTTTGTGTAACAAAGAAAATTATATTTGCTATTCCTTTTGTTGATTATTGGTAATCACCATTGTTCGAATTTTATCAGTTTCGTGATGAATAGTAAATTGTATTCATTTTATCAAGAAATGTAGTTTTGTTAATCACTTGCCATATTCAAAAGCAATATGTACCTCGTAAGTCCTAGCGTGACCATATGGTCACACCATGTACCCTGTAAGTCCTAGCGTGACCATGTGGTCACAGGCTGCAGATGTAAAACTAAAGAAGCACCGGCATAATTTCAATCATAAATGCGCAAAGTAACCCCTAAGGAAGCGTAACACAAAATATATTAGATTTCTGTGATGTAAAATAATTCGGGCATTAATGGGTTAATTTATGCAGTCTTCGATTCAAATATTGAAATTACAAAGTATCGTGACGTGATTCTTCAGTATAATCGTTAATGAGTTGGTTGACTGCTGACGATATTAAGACTAAAGTGCAGCGTAATGCAGACGAAGCTACGTTGAAAGCTTTCGATAATGTCTATTTGCTCGATACCTTACCACCTGCAGTAAATCACTATCCCATCTTTATTGTACTAAACACTCATTCGCAGAATTTAGGCGGTGAGCATTGGAAAGCGATCTTTATTGGAGAAGACCGACGTGGTGAACTATTTGACTCTTTTGCTCAACCTCCAAATATACCAACACAGCAGTGGTTGAGAAAACATACGCGTCAATATCAGCGAAATGAACGCATACTACAACATCCACTTTCATCAACGTGTGGTGCTTTTGTACTGTACTTCATCTTAAAACGTTTACATGTATCTCGATTTGTATCTGTTATTCAAAACTTTTCATGTAATCCATCCTCTAATGAAAAAAATGATTTGTAAGTTCTATCATGATTTGAAATAAAAACATCATGTTGGAAAAATTGTTTTTTATTTTACAATCCGCTGGGTACGTACATACTCGGTGAGATAGTCTAGGATCACATTTGCTTGTACATGAGATTTTAGTCCAGTAATGATCACTTTACTATTATGAAAGATTGCAACATGCACAGGTAACCAACAACTAATGAGAGCTGCAGGAAAAAGTTCGGGTTCATAACACAAATTGTAACTGCTGGTACGAATCTTCAAAAATGATAGACTTCCACTCAATTGAGTAGAGATCACCATATTGTCCACAGTCAGATTCGACATCACACACCTCTCCCTCTTCCATATCCGACGTAGTAGTCTCTGTAGCACTAAGCGCATTGACTGCGCCGATGAATGAGAAAGGGCGCCGAGAATCTGTACAGTTCCATTTGGGAAGAGTTGAAGATTCCGTGAATTGTTCATCTTCACCACTAACATTTGAGGTCGGCCCGGGTAATACTTGCTGTTTGGAAGGTGTTGGTGTAATGTTGTGAGATCGATTTTGGTGTAGAGTCTGAAGCGACGGAGAATGTTGACGATGGTGTAGCGATGGCGCATCATGATGAAAAAATGAGTAAATTGAGCGATGTACCTTCCTTTTACACTTTCCCAACTACCTTGATGAAATGTGAAGTTAGTATGGAGTTGGGAATGATAGAGTTGAATTCGCCGTTTGTTGACGCGCAACCATATGCGGTTTCCAATACGTGAATGTCTTTTCATATAGAAGTATTTCAAATCCTTCATGATATGATGTAGAGATTGAAAATGACGATGAGATAAAGCAAACTCTCTTCTCACATTTCCAGTTGAATCTTTGAAATAGACGTTTCGATCATGATCCGTTTCAATACGTTCTAGGGAATCTAATTTCCAACTCATGGTGCGTGGTAGTCATGTCTGATTAAGATTTGCATAGTAGGGTGATGAACTCACGACGAATAAATGTCATGATGGAGCGATGTATGTATCTTCTATACTTCTCCCAATTGTATTTGCGAAATGAGAAACAGTTTGCGGAATGAGAATGGCAGATTTGAATTTCATTGTTGCGACGTTGAAGCCAAACTTGATCACCCAAGGAGATGAATCTTAATGTTTCAAAATATTCCAAATCCCTCATGATATCATTGAGGTTGACAAATTGTCGCCATGTTAATGTAATACCTCTTGATGTATGACCATGAGAATTTTTGAAATGTACGTTTCCATCACGATCAACTCTGATATATTGTAGAGAGTCCAAAATCCAAGTCTTCGTGATGTTATGCAAGGCCGCAGATCAGCAATATCAAAATGTCGTTTTATCATATTTTGCTTAGCAATGCGGCCGCAAATAGATTTGCTAGTAATCGAGCCGCACTCTTTTCTACTCCCATTGATCATGCGCAACAGTTAAATGGAAAGTGGGAAGTGGGTGTCACTCAACTTGTTCATAGAAACTGTGTCTATACTTTTGATCATGAGGTGATGACTATTAATATGAGACGCACAGCTGCTTACCAATGTGAAAAAGGGCTGCCGAGTATACATTCCACAGTGGCCAAAGAAAGATCTCTTATCATGTAAAAAGTTTATATATGATTTCTTGAATAAAGCCTGTAAACATATTGTCCAATTTACTCCGCACAATGCTGATCATAATTATGTACATCATGTAGTTGAGAAAGATTGGATTGTTGGTTTAAGTCCAAGTTTAAGAAATGATTTAGGTTACCTCGCTAGCGCCTTAACAAGCTATGATAATTATAGGGTTAATTACCACCCAAGTGGTCATAAACAGTTAATATATCGAGAGGAAGCTTATTATGTAGATCTTATTCCAAAAAATGAGAAGACGTTGGTGAAGAAGATTGTGATTAAGCCAAGAAAGACAAACATGACTCCTGAAACATTATTGAAGAAATTTAATTATCTCCTTCGAGTTGATGGTAAACAAGTGGCAACATTGACTTATATCAAATCATCTAATCATATTGCAATAAGTAAATTAAATGATGATGATCTAGTATTAGTTTGTTCAAAAGATTTTCATCAGTTCTTACGACATCGTTCTGCAGCTGTTCATAGAAAATTTAATATGCAACATTTACCATGTGAAAGGTCAAATCAATTTGATACAGAATGGACCGTATCTTTATACAGAAAGTGTGTAGAGCCTTTAGGTGGTATCTTACATGAAACAAGAGTGTTGATGCCTCGCATTATTACTTCAGTTAAATTGGTTGTAGATTATTTAAATGAAGTGATTAATGAGCAACAAATTTCATTTTCTGAAAAAGAAGGTACTTTGTCTCTCACTATAAGTGGAAAAGGTATTGAACTAATTATGGATAAAACTCTAATGGACATTTTGGATTTTGATCAAAATATCTTTAAAAGTGGTACTGTAACCAAAGCTAGCGCAGACATGTCACTATCGCGTCGTATTAACTATTTTCAGATATATTCCAATATTGGTGAAGATGTACGTGTGGGAGATGTTGAAGCTCCATTGCTAGCAATGATACCATACCAGCCAAAAAGCTGCAGTATTTTATCTGAGCATACTTTCAAGAAAGTGCATTATACAAAGCTGAAATCAAACTACATCCCACAAATTGATATTGCCATTTATGACGATGCTGGTGCGTTGATTCCTTTTCATAAAGATGCTGTGACAAGTATCACACTCCATTTCCGAATGAAGAGTTAATGCAAAAGTATGCTAATATATTTTTCCAGTATGAATAATATGGAAAGTGAAAATAAGGACTCGTTTCTAATCTACTTGCCCAGTAATGCTTCTATGAATAAATTTCCCAAAAATAAACCATCAGACTATCGAGTAGAATTAAATCGCCCACTACACTTAGAAGGTGAATGGGAGGTTGGCGTTTCTAGTATTTGCTATAATAGCAATATTCAGAATGTGAATGATGTGGAAGAAATGATATTGACTCCTCGCACCCATAATGGAATAACGATGAATAATGCATTCCAGTTCCTATACAATTTAACGTCAGATGGAAGGTGGAACTATGAATGGATTCAGATAAAATCAGATTATTATGGTCCATTTGGGAATGAGAAAATCATTAAGGCATTCAATAGTGGTAATACTTCCATCATGAAGAATAAGGATCAGAAAGTTTATGAGTTTACTATCTATCATTGGAGTGGGAGACAGTTCCTTCGCTTTCATTCTTTTACTAAAGGTCTTACACTGAGGTTGGATAATGAATTCTATCCACATCTCGGTTTTGGCCATGGACTACATCTAACGTCAATTGCTACTGCAAATGTTAAAAAAGTTTATTCAAATCGAATCAACAAATTTCATTATAGATTTAAAATATTTGATGAAGATGTTGTAGAATGCGAAGAACGCATCATTTTGAAAAAGCGTGGTGTTCAACCTTTATCACTTATTGAGTTAGTAAAACGATGGAATGAGACTGTGGGTAAGAAGTATGGAGAGAAAATTATGGTGGACAAAAATAAGTTGGTTATTCAGAAATATAATGACAAACTTACAGTTTATTTCTCTCCAACCTTGCGTCATTTTGTAAGACATTATACACCTATTATTGGAAGCAGTCTGGTGTATGCTTCTCATGAATATCACACTAAAGCTGATTCAGTTAATGATGAATGGTGGGTGGACATCTATGGTGATCGCATCAAGAAAATTTACCAGTCTTATCAAGAATCTAAAGTTGCTATCAGTATAATGCCGCGTCTATATCATACAGTTGAAAGCTTCATTCATGTAATAAATCCTTATATACAACAGAAGTTGAAGCATGTGATGAAAAGTAAATATGATGTAAAGATACACCACATTTCGTTTTCAATTGAAAATCAACGCGTTGTTCTGAAACTGGGTGATGACATTCAATGTCAATTGAGTAAAAATTTGAAAAAACTCTTTGGTTTTTCAATGCTACAAACTGTGTTTACTGCTGCGCATACGATTGGTATAGAAACACCAATGACACTTGATAAACATGAACAGCACCTTTACATTCAAAGTGATTTGATTCTACCTATTTCTGTTGGTGAGAAAATAGAATACATTTTACGTGATTTCATTCATGATAAAGACGCTTCATATGGAATAGTCGAGAAGATGTTTGAATCTATTTTCTATCATACCGTCATCAAACAAACTATACCCTCTATTGCTATCAAAATTACCAATGGTTTACAAGAGTGCATCCATGTGAAAGATACTAAATCCCTCGTAACTTTAGTGTTTCGGAAAACAAAGTGAAGTCATTGTGATATGTTTATTGAAATAAAAATATGTGTATGAAAAAGTCTTTTCACAGATAAAGGGGGAATGGGCTGACTGTAGGCATATATTCACAAGGAAGAAACGATCTCATGCGATACATAAAACAACCATGTATATCTACAAAAAGCAACATCAAAATACTGAGTTAAAGATGATTATGTCAATACATCTCCTGAATGTGTAGCGTGAGTTTTATTCTTTTGGGTGGAGGTATGTTTGTATCAGGATGTCCATGTGGAAGAGATGTGTTATGTCCCGTCCAACACCTCTTATCCTCCCATGCTGAAAGCGCTCGTTTCTTGAACGTGTGCGTTTTCACAGTATGAACTTGAGATTTTAAGATTGTCATATTGACAAACGTTATAGTTTTATTTTTATAGGCCTTCTTATAGGACCGATGTTTCATTTTGTGAACAATGGATTTTGATATACCTTTAGCACGCTTAATACTATCTGCACATTCTTTTAATTTCATGGAATACATTTTAGGACGGAGGAGAATCATTTCATCTATTTCCTTTCCTGCTGTTTCATCCTTAAAACAACCAAGTTTGGCTTTATTCTGTATGGAATAGAGTGGATGAGTGGGATTGTAGTTAGATGTGTCGAAATATTTTTCTAATGACCTACCTACTTCATTAAAATTTAAATCTTTTTGAGTGGTAATTCCTAAGAAGAAACTATCTGTATCACCACCCAAAAAACGAACCTCTTTTACGAGAGGACATGGTTTTAGTATTTTGTAGAAGAGTTGATACATTTCAAGCTTGGAATAATCTAAAACGGCTTGCCCAATATAGATAGGCTTGCACAACTCAACTTCAGATTTTATCATTTTAACACCTACAAGATCCTCATCAATGATGTCTCTATCAATGAAAAGAGGTGATGAGGTCAATTTGTGATATTTTTGATGATCAATGACTAGTTTGTAGTTCATGCGTTTTCTAACATCCTCCATGGTCTTTCCAAATAGACTATTATTCTTATACTTATAAAAATCTTTTTCAAAATTATCTTGGGCGAGTGCACGTTTTTGACTGTTACTATCTATGTAGGGTTTGAGGAAGGCTTTCTGTCTAAATTTGATAATGCGGTGAACTGACTTTAGAAGCATGCCATTTCTAAATAGAATTTTAGTATGCAGAAGTGTACGAGATAATTTTTCTTATCATATTGGGTGAGTAAAAGTTTGCGGCATGGTTTGTATCTTGGCTGTCCACACTCTGATAAGTTATTATGAAATTGTGACATGAATGGTGAAAACATATCTTCAGTCACTTCACCAGATTCAGGTGCGAGTGGGAAATCAGCAGTTTTATTTTTAATACTATTTGGATAAATCAAATCCACTTCAAAATAATATCCCCAATCACCTTCATCTGGAATCTTCAGAATGTTTGAAGGGTTGGAGTAATACGCAAGCTCATCTTGATTTAACCAACTAAACTCGGAATGAGGTAGTGGTTTAGATAGTGAACTACCATATAAATTATTTTGGTCATTGTATTTTAGGTGGATATGATCATTACCTACTGTTTTAGATTTTATGTGATGTTTATTCACAAAGGTGAGACCACCGCGTATTCCGCGCTCAAATATGTTATACATCTCCAGGTCTTGCAAGAGATGGATGGTCTCACCAGTCATTTTAAAGGCTGATTTAAAGGACATGGCTGGTAGACTGACAAAGTGGACAGGATCTAATTTGTCTTCTTCTAATGCCACTCGCCGAAATTCCTGAAAGACATCAGCCAGCAAAATGACATTTAATTCTAAGTAAGCGATCATATAATCGCCAAACGTTTTACAATCAAATTTTAACCATGCCTCTTGAGCATGTTCATAGTCCTCTACTGGACAATCTTGACCCGTCAAATCGTTTTGGAATTTGTCAATGGAAGGAAGGGTTGTTTCATTTAGTTTAGACATTGAGCTAAAATACGCATAGGGAAAGACTCCTTTGCGAGTGATCATGTCATCCGTTAAGTTTGGATAGTGTTTCTTCAAAGTTTGACTATTGGGAAGAAACTTGAGATTACGAACGAGAGAAGCTAGTGACGCTGACATGAATTGGAATGAATCTAAAAATTTTATTTCAAAGAAGACTGTCTTATTTTCTTTAGTTTTATCTACTGGTACTTTTGCTGTCATTGCCATGAATTTTTCTCTCGTTTGCGCTATTACATTAAACTGCCACGATTTCATCTGGCTCAACCCTCCTTTTATGAGCATATGACTGTCATAGCCCTTAAAGTTATGAAAAATGACGGGTAGTACACGACGTCTCAACCTAAGTGCAAAGTTACATTTGGAGCAGAGTGCGTTTCTAAATTTACCAGTGATGTGATCATGATCACGCACTTTCTTAATTTTATCGTCATCAAACGTTTTATGACATTTAGGGCACGATGTGCAACTTTCAAGTTTTTGTTTGTCTTCATCTGACATATGTAGTGACTTACGCTGCAATTGGGAATCATATGATTGTTCAAATTTGGCAGCTCTATCGAGAAATTCTAGAAATTTTGAAATGCAATCTTCACCTTACCAAGTATGCATTTTGTTTTGTCTATTCCTAAAGTGGTCATGCCATACTTCATAGCAGGATATGGCTGCTGGCTTGTGGATGATATCATCAATGTAGCATTCTATGTCTGCGTAAATGACACGCAGGGGACTTAATTCGTCACCATTATTCCTATGTGAAAATATTTTATCTTCGGGCATGCGTTCCATTTGTAATTTACCTCGCTTGCACCATTCATAGTGAGTTTCAAATTTATCTTTACTCCAAAAGGAGCAGATGCAGCGGTCGCATACAAAATGTTCACCTCTTTTAGAGTGCCCTAAGTGTGTGTACAAGCGAGAGATTTTGGGAATACCACAGTAGTGCCATTCCCCGCTATCATCTTGTTTTACTAATAAGAGGTTGACTACACATTCATAACAAGTTGAACGTGAATTATAGCGGGCACCCTTCAACCCCTTCTCCCACACGTGAACGACAATTTTAATCTTATTATGTTTTTCGAACGTTTCTACATCTTTGATTTTCATGTTGTTACTATCACAACCTTCAAAGTCTAGTTCATCCTCCCACTGTCTATAGCTATAGGTATGATTTCGATTCGCGTTGATATCATTATAGTGAAGGATGGATAGTACTGCATATTTGAAACACTGTGATTTACAATCGACATTGATGACAGCTTTCTTATTGTACAACGTTTTTGGTAGTTTAAATGTGCCTCGAGCTGCGTGACTTTCTAATAGGGAAATTTTGAATATGACTGAGTCCACACCATCAAAAATGAGAGCGCTGTCGCGTTGATTGAATTTATCTACATTTGATTTTAAACATTGTATGTGAAAATTTAGCCATGACTCGCAGTCTACAACTTCGGTTGCGGAAGAGGAAGGAACATGAAACTGTATTCTCTCCATCACTTGACCCGTTTGAAAATCTATTTTAATATATTTTAGTTTGAGGTAGATGAGCGCCTTCATTCTAAAATTGTCTAAATTGTTGAAGAGCGCTTCGATAATGTTAGAATTTTGAAGGAGCCACTCAGGAAAATCTACTATTTGAGTATTGGACTCCATGCAGTAGTCGCGTACTAAATAATTATGTGAAACATTAATGAGGGAGATTGTAGAGGTACCGATTGAGATTGTGATCATTTGCATGCGTGTGTTGAAGTCTGTGCGAAGATCGCTGAAAGTGACTATCAAAGGAAGGAGGGCACAAATCACAAGGAAAGGAGATGTCATCGTCAGAATCAACTTCACCTGCGGAGATTGATGCCGATTTTCGTTGACACACACGTTGTTTGATGTGTCGAAGGAGACTGTGCTTCCTTGTAAAAATATGTCCGCAGTCAGCACATTCCCACTCGTTGCCTTGTCGCGAGAGTCCTGAGCTGGAACTAACATCACCTGAAAGAGAAATCATTCTATCATCTCTGTTAAAGTCTCAGTGTATTGTTACAACCTACCTTCACTCAATAGCTCTAAACTTTCCTCGAGAAGGGAGGGCTTTGGTGATGAAGGAGATGCCTGAAATTGAGGAAGATGCTATCAGCCACACGTTTGAGGGAGATGAGTGAAGAAATTTTCAACTTACCATTTCAAGGAAATTATGTTTAAGGTTGATTCTTCAACAAGATAGAGACATCACTAGAGAACAGTTTACTTACACGTCTCAAAGACAGAGTGAAATGTCACGAATGTCACTTTGCATATATACCTTCATATTCATCATTCATTGGCTGTTCATTCTGATTGGTTGCTTGTTTATACTTAAGAATTAGAAAACATTTCAAAGTTATTATTCACAGTCAACATGACAAGCCCTCCGACAACACCGAACACAAAATTCTCTTCTCCATGCTCATCACCAAAGGCGCTCGCTGCACCAAACGCTCCAACGAAGGGAAAGGTGGAGAAAATATACCGACTCGATAATATCAGAAAGTTGTCATTATCAGCGAACGACGAAGAGGAGAGTGTATGTGAGAAGGAGTGTCCCGACTTAACAGGCGTGAGGTGGAAGTATCTGCAGTACGATACTGATGATGTGATGGAGATCACCTGTACCAAATTCCTCCACAAATTATGGGAATGGTACACCCCTAACTCCCAGCCACGAACTATGGCGGAGTGGGAGTACATCGACAACGTGAGGCTAGCGGTAGAAGAACGATTGAAGCAAGTGAACTGTTTTTGCGATCGATGTGAAGTCAGACTCTGGGACGATATTGACGATGAAGACCTTTTGAAATACATGCCATAATAAATTTTTATTTCGTATTATCTTTGCTTTCATACTGACTTACTTGAATGGGGCTTCAGTGGATGATTTAACTATGTATACTTTTCATTTGGAAATAGCAGCACGCTTAGTTTAACTTGTAAATCTTATAACATTTCATATGGGCGATGATGGTAGATGAAATAGTGTTAAATAAAATTAAGATAGCTTACACTTCTGATACAGGGATAGCAATCGACTGCGTTCCATGTGTAAAGAGCTTGTTAGACTACGGATGGGCTTAAGTTGATGATTTAACCATGTATACTTTTTCATTTCGAAATAGTAGCACGCTTAGTCTAACTTGTAAATCTTAAAACATTTCATATGGGCGATGATGGTAGATGAAATAGTGTTAAATAAAATTTAGATAGCAATCGACTGCGATCCATGTGTAAAGAGCTTGTTAGACTACGGAAGAGAGAAGTGTGTTATGTTGCGTGTGGCGCGTGAGTGTCCTCCCATTTCATTCCATTCATCAATTCGTCTCATTGATAGAGACAGGTAGAACTCATGGTTCTCATAACGTATGCAATGGAAAGTTTTAGGCAACCTTCGACAGTTGGCTAAATGTCGCCCTGGCGCGAATGCATACTACGTTGAGACAGAGGCAATCACTTGCAAACATGACGCAGAGAGGTTAAACAAGATTGACCATTGCCGAATGTCCCTTGCGGTATACATAGCCACGGGTTTCACCGCCCCCCTTTACAGGAACGCCCGTCGAAAGGAAGTATTACACCGAACTTCATTTGCAACGTTCAAGTTGACTGATAGCAGATTCAACCTAATGATAGTATTCGCCAGTTCAAAGACTGCCCAGGGCAAACCGCGTGGAGGTTCTATCATGTCTTGCCCCATGGTGGCCCTTATCAGAGCCGTTGGTTCGTTCTCGTCGTATCTGAAAAAATAGAAAGAAAAATAGATGAAATTATATTCAAGTGATGGAGATGATATTAACTTACCATAAATCAATTCAACCGGTTCGTTGAACCTTCGATGGTGGTAGCTGAGGCGGGTACTTGGCCAGCAACTTTCGCTGACGATGGCGAATTTCCTTGATGTCACCATTGTGTTTGATGCTTATGTGGAGACAGAGAATATCTGGCGTTGCTCCTTCATAGCACTCGCTCGTTTTATCCAAATCCTCCGACTCCATTATTACATCGTCGATAATTTTGCTACCGACTACGGGGAGGTGGAGCGTTGTTCTTCTCTCCTTGACAGCGTTATTCTTCACCTCAAGAAGAGCCATCTTCTCCTGCTCATTTTGGAGTTTGAGCGTCGCCTCCTTCGCCTTCATGTTCTTAATGCATGTGGCCTGATCCTCTACGCGACTCCCATTCGCTAGAGCTCTCTTTTGGAAACCTTCCAACTTCAATACTTGAGCCTTAAGACTCCTAATTTCCGCCACCTGCTTTTTGAGTTCAAAATTCTCATCCCTTAATGCTGAGCATTCGTTTTTATAACGGCTCATTTCATCCTTCAGCTTCTTAATGGCATACTCTTGGCTAACCCTCGCCACACCATCA
Organism: Prostheceraeus crozeri; assembly: GCA_907163375.1. Taxonomy (NCBI): domain Eukaryota; kingdom Metazoa; phylum Platyhelminthes; order Polycladida; family Euryleptidae; genus Prostheceraeus; species Prostheceraeus crozeri. The sequence goes on from CAJQUW010010328.1 coordinate 57,391, forward strand.
TCCTTAGCCACTGCTTGGCTTGGGCTTTGATGCCTCTCCCTTTTTTAGGTGAGGAGTGCATTTTTGGCGCTGGCACTGCCCGACTCTTCACAATCGCCTTATCGGGTTTAGGAGCTATGACCGCCTCCTCGGGTTTGCTAGTGACGACCACCTCTTCCGTTTCCGATTCAGATTCGCCCGAGATTTCCGACTCAGAGCTAGAAGAGCTGAGATGAGATGTCGTTGGCTGCTCATTCTTGCAGTCTTGTATGGCTTGAACTGCCATCTGCAGCTCTGTCTCCGCATCTAAATCAACTTGAGGTCTTTCAACAGGTGGGATGATGACCTTCCCAACCTCTGAGGCATGCGTCTCTGTCTCCTCATCTTGATCAGGTTTTTCGAAAAGTGGGGTGATGGCTATCCCAACCTCTGAGGTGGTATAATTCTTCACCTTCTTAATGGGACATGTTGAATGCGTCTTATAGAAAGACTCGTTCAGGTTTCCCCTGACGAATTTCATGCACGATGTGCATCCGCTCACCACAGCGACCTCCTTATGCTCTTCGGGAGTGTCGGGGAATTTATTTAAATGGCGCTTGAACTCGCCACCTCGCTTGACTTCGCCACATAGGCACTTTTTAAAATGAAACTTCGAGTTTCCTCCCATTTTGTAACTTATGTATCTGTAAAGGAAGGATGAAATAGAATTACTAACAGGCGACATTGGCAGTCATTTTTATAATCATACATCTAAATTGTGAGATTGGTGGAAAGTGTCGAACCTTTGAATCCGTTACAGGCATTACTCAGAGGGGATCTTATCCCAACTCCAAGGCCTCGGCCCACAAATCCAACCTCCCGCGGACAGAGCGTGCGTCATATCACTGTGTTGGTATCCGGACCCTGATTTTGACATGAAAACCAGTGGATTGTTTACAAAGGTTGCAAATTCCAAGCCGAAGCTCGACTCCCTCAACTTTATAAATGTCTTAGTTGAATTCAGCAGGGTCGAACACCCCAGGAAACCTCCAAAACTAGTGAATTTAAATTTTTCAACTTTTTAGCACTACTTATGAAATCTTATAAGTAGTCTATCACTTAGGGCAGGTCAATAGCGACCGAACCTTTTTGAATCAAGTCAAACGGACTTGTAGAAGCAAAGTTACAAGCCTTTAAAGTTTTGGAGTCTTTTATGGCCTGGAGACGAAGGCCATCTCCTGGCTAACCTCTAAGTCTGACGGCTTAGCTAATATCAGCAATGAAATTTTCTAAGTCGGTTTCTTACAGAAATAGAATGTCCGATGCTATCATCGGAGCTCAGACAGACGACCTACCGTTGACAATCTCTCGTATTAATGTCAAGTCTCTGTCGGTTCCCAGCTTATATAGTCTGTGGCGATCAGCTGATGACGTAATATCCATCATCCAAAAACTTAAAACGCTTCTATCACCGATTCTGGAGGTCCGATTGAGCTGGAAATTCACCATTTCAATGTAGAATTTGACGCTGAATCCAAATCTGTCCTCCGTTTTCCCATCTGATGATTCGTTTTGGCGCTAGAGCCCAAAACGTCCAAAATTCTGACTCTGTCGTTTTTCGACAATCTCCCAAAATCTTAAATGGCGTCTCACATCTAAACGAAGACAGATATGAACAAGCCGTTTCTTTAAGTGAATTTGTCTTACTCTTAGCTTTCAAACGAGCTATTGCACGACAAAATCCATCCACTAGAAGCAAAATTGGAAGTTTGGTGACGGGGGGGGGACGTCAGCGAAAATTTTTTCTCTCCGATTGCTTTCAAATTCACCATACAGATGCAGAATTTCACGCTGATTCCAAATCTGGCATCCGTTTTCCCATCCGATGCTTCGTTTTGGCGCTACAGCCCAAAACGTCCAACATTTTAACTCTGTCAAAATTTTGAAGAAACATTTTTTCTCGCCGATTGCTTTCAAATTCACCATACCGATACAGAATTTGACGCTGATTCCAAATCTGAAATCCGTTTCACCATTTCACCACGACAACCTAGACGGTCGCCCACGTCAACCCACCCGAGGCCAACTCACCCGAGTCTCACACTCTGTCGTTTGCGAGGGGGGGGGGACGTCAGCGACTTTTTTCGATGGCGGCCATCTTGCGCTATCCAGAAGTGGAGTTTTACTTACTACTTGCGTTTGCCACTATTGCGCGCAATGTACGTGATTTTTGCTAAAGCTTCCTACAATGAGAGCTTACTATCATAAAAGTGCCTTCCATTCATTTGATGAGAATTTTGAATTCAGCCACTATGCATGTAGACCCAGTGGACATGATGACCACATCCATAACTGGCACTTAGTTATCTGCACTATTATGTTCTAGCACCAACCACTAGCATGAGTCAGACGTTCTTTGCTATGTTTATCTTCTTCAAAATTTCTCTGAAGTTGGCAAGTGTCAGTGTCTGTCACGAATGGTAATTAGCAATCACCATGTCAATATGGAAATGGCTAAGCATGATGAAGTACACGAAACATCCGCTTTTTCAATGCTCAAAACTTTTTGTGGACGTGTAGGCCTATTTAAGCGTTGTCAACGATTACCTCATTTAGTCGTTATTCAGCCATAAAATACCAATTCGATCTACAGTAGAATGTAAACAGTTTATGCACGATAATGTTCACAGCAAGTGTACGAAGCGACATAGCACACTAATTTTTGGGATTGCTGTGGTGTCTAGTTCCAACATTTTCTGCCCTACTCGAGCTGATGATTTCTTAGTCACCGGGCTTTATTCAGTCATTAGCTTAAAAGTGTGACGATTCAAAAATTACCGATATCAGACGAAATTGTCTTATAGCTGGAAACTAAGTTTATTTCGCTCTAGAAATCACTAAATCTCTAAAAAAAAGCCTAGAAGATGAATCAAAACAAAGTATGACGAAGCAAGAAAAGCAGCGAGTCAAGACACATTCTGATGAAAAATTCCTGTCATGTTGAGTAATTGTGAGTCCCCAATGGGTCAAAAAACTGAAGCGTGGTGACAGACATGGAATAAAGTTGTGCCTGCTGAGTTGGTGTAATAGTCGTGAGACTAAAATCGTACCAGCTCAGCCGATGTGATAGCCACTGCCCATTTACACACTACAAAATTTCAATAAAGAAAATGACAACATATAACTTTGGTATTTCACAACGACTCATGAATTGACACAGCCAAAAGTTTAAATGCTGTATGTCAAATAGGCTGGTCCGGGAGCAAATACTTGTGCATCTTCCTAGACACTTAAATTTGCATATATTTATGTTGGGACAACAGGATGTTATTTTCTACGTTGTTGTAAATTTTGCAGCGATGATCTAGCTGTCACTTGCTTGTACATTTCCTTGTAAATGTAATTTACACTAGTGTGATGCATCAGTGGCCTTGGAATGAGAAGAATGCAACAGAACATAGTCAGCAATTGACTTGATATTAATTTTTGGACTTTAGCTTGGAAATTATTAAAAGTTGTTTATTGTCATCACCAAGGTGAGAACAATATAAATGAGTTCAGACAATATTAATTGAATGCAAACAAACAAAATTCAGCCAATGAAATCAACCAAAAATCGTGGCGCAGTGCCAACTTTCAGACGTGAGGTCTTCTTTCCTCCACGGATTTATCGTGGACCCCACGACTCAAAACTCTTAAAATTGCACTATCTTTCATCATGCAAAAATTCACAGATATTTCCGGCCTGGTGAACGTAAGCGTGAAATTGTTACTTAACAGACCGGACTATAATGTCAGTTTGGCAGAAAACTGTGGCGAGCGCTTCTAGCTTGTGGTGCAACCTTTAGTTGCTACACGATGTAATTATTATCTTTGTTGTTGTTGTTCGTCGATGTCGATGATGGAATACTTTTGTCATTGGTTATGTTGTCATTGATGAATGCTCCCATTGACCGTGCGTGTTCTGGTGTTTTAATGTCACTACTGACATTAAACTATGCAATAAACGTGGAGGGGGATGATCGAGCTGCTATTCCTTCGCCGTATTCGTGAATATCATATATTTGAATATTTGTAGCTAGTATGTAATCAAAACAACGTTTAGCTTTTATTTAATATCCAATTAAAATGAGACACAGTTTTTTTTATTACTCAGCCTGAAACTGCCAATAATTTTTCTACATGCGCCAATAATCTACAGAATATCGTTTCTGCAGATTTTTCACGAGTGGCATTATCATAAGGGCATTATTTGCATCGTTAGATTTCCAGTGCATCGAACCGATATGAGAGTGACGGAACAAAGTCCGATTGATGGTAATCGGTGTATACGAATATCTGTTATTGGTTAATTTGTACAAAATCTGTGCATGACTTACGACCTCCGGCACCTCCAATTCATGCAGATGCCAATTTCAACTTTCAAACACAATATTATTTTCTCGCTATTATTTTCCATTAAAGTAGGAAACTGCAATGCGGCAGAGTCGGTAATTAATTCCATCTTTCTGTAGTACATGATCGGCGTTCAGATGCAGACAATTTATTGGCAATGCTTTAGAGTCTCGATTTGTTTTGATGTCAGATTCATGTTCAATGAAACGTCAAGTCACACTAAGCTTGGGAATCGTCTCGCCGAACCATTGCTCAAAGGACTTTCATGTCATACGAACAACTTGACGCGCATGAATAATTCAATTGACTTTAACCATTTATCTGACATTTAAAGTAGAAAATCATAAAGAGAACGCAATCTTCTGCATCCTGAACAGAGCACAAAAGAGCAATTATTTCGAAACATCTGCATGATAAGAGGCAAGAAAGTTTAAGATAGAAGCTCTTTATTCATTACACTTGTTAACAGGTAAAGACAACTTACTATATCGCATATTTAACTCTATTTTTGACGGCATGGTGCTCTGTTTTGCATAAATTAGTTTGTTGGTCGACGAAGGAAATCAATGATAAAATCAAGAATGTATAATATATTTTTGTGATTACAGTCCCAAAGATAGATTAGCACTGAAAAGTGCTTTCACGAAAATTCTTTAAGACCATAATACATAATATGAGTGGCATTGTGGACATGAAGTTGAAACTGCAGAATATGGAGCCAATAATGACTCCCATAGCTGAAAAACTTGAAAGAATGCAAAGATAGAAGACATTTCTGATATACATATATGAAGTGTAGGCCTATTGTAGGCACTGGGATTTAGATCCTGCTTGTGGTAAATGTGGTAAACACTACCATGGCCCTCTTAAAACTAAGCCGGCCAACATACGCCTTTGTGACTTTCAGGTTTAGCGCATTTTCAAACTTTTCACCAAAAATCGTTGGGTTTGATACACTGAAAGTGAAGTTTTGACACTTTTTTGCAAACATTTTATTCGATAACATTAAATGAAGCGCATCCCTTTTCAGGATGATCACTGTATTCTATAAATATGAGTCTTATCTGTTGGATATTATGGTGTATGATGCATATCATGATCACTCTAGAAATTTGTAAATGTACATGTATATATCACATGTACAAGTATTTTATACACATGTAAGAAGCTATATTAATAAATTGGAAAAAAGTGCATTAGGTACTGATCACTGCTACAAATAATTGTACTGGGAATTGTAATTAGTGATTAATAAGTCCGTCTTATCACCAAAAAAGACACTTATGAAAGCTGGCAATATTATGTCAAAGACAGTTTTCATCAGTTGACATAATAAATCTAATATCGAATGTCACTATTGGAAGAAAAGCAAAATTTCAAAAATTATTTTTAAATTGTGCTTTAAAAAGGATTTTAATGCATGATATGTTTTTTTAACCGTGTATACAACTGCATCTTACTTGATCCTTCATACAATAGCTTCTAGTTCAAACGATGGTGGTTAGATACTTTTTTGCATTGCAAACAAAGCTTCGCATTTTGCAGAAGTGATAGAAAAATGAAACCAGCTGAAAGGAGTTGCCCCTAAAAGAAGACGATGAAAGCAACTCTATGATTTCACACTTGGAAAGTAACAATTGAAATCAAACAATTGCATATAACATCCAGACAAACACATAGAGAAAATAACACCCTACTATCAGTCACATCCATCAATTTTGAGAAAGCGTCAGGTGATATTGTCTGAAACAGAAAGTGTACAGAACGTCAGTGTCTAGTTTTAATTTTGATTGCTGATAACATAATGACATAATTCATAGTAGAGCAGTAATTGCAATGAGGATTTTCTGTTCTAAATCTGCACTTTTCAATGTCATTTTCTTACTTCTTGTCCTATTGAGTTTTCCTCAAAATCCATTAAAGGATTTAGGTTTTAGGGTGGCGTAATTCTAAGATATAAAATAATCATGAATGATTGACACATGCAAGGAGAAAAAATAGTTAAAAATGCAGCGCAAAAGCGAATGGATGAGGATTCAGAGAGAAAATGAGCTTCCTAGATCGACGATGTTACAGAGATTTGCGACATAACTCACTTGGAGCGATGTACAAATATATGAATATACATACATGTTCAGAAATTAGAGACATAGTATCGTTGTTTCTTTGAAAAGTGAAGGTCTTTCAATATTCAATTGTTGGAGGAACCCCTTTGATGGTATGTCTTGATGGTAGGCGCAACAGTAAAAAATAATAATTGGAATTAATAACAATTTGGAACAAAAATTGTTTTGGATGAGTCTAATGATCTCACAGAGAGAGAGCGACCATGTTTGTTGATCGATTTTGAGTTTATTTAAAACCCATCTTCAGGACAATACAGTAGCTGAGACAAGTTTTTATACATGGATAAATCATGGTCAATGCTATTCACTAAATTGCTAATTAATTCAACGTTCGTAAAATTTATCGTTGTCTTGCTAACTAATTCTAATTTTAGCATCTTTTGGTGAATTGCATTGACTATGATTTATCCATATATAAAAATTGTTGTCTATTGTATTGTCCTGAAGATGGGTTTTAAATAAACTCGAAATCGATCGACAAACATGGTCGTTCTCTCTGTGAGAAAAATTGTTTTTTTACTATTGTGCCTACCATCAAGGATAATGGGGCCCCTCAAACAGTTGAGTATCGTTGTTTCGGAGGTATCAGACACATGCCTTGCGGTTGGTGGCATCAATATGGCATTTGCGTATTTGCAAACTAAAGCTATATATTAACTTAGAGATATAAGATCATCTATGCTGAACTTTACACTGATGATCTGAGAGACTCATATTTTTGACTCGATGAACTGAGATTTTTTATTGACTTGAGATTGAAGCTAATGAATTGAGCAGTTGCATTAATGAGCAGACAATACATACCAAATGCAGAAGTCGTGCGAAGAATGTGCGCAGTTAACAAAAAGTATGTAACGGTGCCATTAACCACTGTGATTACTCGACGACATCTACAATGGTTGGAACTCGAGATCAGAAGAAATCCCGATGAATTGACATGAATTGAAATCCCCATGTTTGGCTTGGTTGATGCAAGCAAACCACGATAAAGACCTCGAGACATCTGGTCGGACCTCCTACGAAAGGAAACAAGGATGAAAAGAACCGAAGCGTGAGCAGAAGCCTATTATCGAATAGGATGAAGAAGTATGATCCAAAATATCACTGTCTGACATTGTCTGACACCTTATAATTTGTCAGTCAATCGTCCAAAGCTTGACAACAAATGCTCTCCCCTCCCGATGACCAACTCAAATTCCCACCTCACTCGTGTTTCGTACTCATCCTTTTGTGAAGCTCACTGACACTCTATGCAATTGTTCATTGGTGTTATAGAGGTATGAAATTTAACTGAAGGCACCATGCTGCATTTTACCGCCTGCACCACCGCCTACTGCATTTTACTAAATGATATTACGACTCTACCAATTGAGCCAATTGGTACCAATTGAATAGCTGAGACAGGGCATTTTTCAAGGTATTTCTACTGGGTAGCCATTTGGTCGAGAGGGCACTTAGGGCTATGCGCTCAAGACAGCTTCTTATGCTCTCTAAAGGCGGGAATATACTCAGAGCGCACGACGGAAAGCGCACAAAATATCTTGGTTCGGGTGAGCGCTGGTGGGCGCAGAGCGTAAGATGAATGAATTCTGATGAGCGTATATTTGCGCACATCAGGCGTTATTCAAAATATAGTAACGGCGGAAAGTTCTCCATTATCTGCGAATTATGGTTAATGATCGACAGAAAACTGTTTTTGCTGTCTCTGTTTTATTTTTATTACGAAGAATAGAAAAACGAAGAAAACGAAGATGGTACGTGAGAAATTTGAACATTGTTCGCAACAACCCATCTACATATTCTGCTATGGGACTTATATTTGAGATGAGACGGCATGATTCAGAGAAACATTTTTCATTCTTTCGCATGGATCGAGAGAAATTTGATAAACTTTTTCGTCTGGTGGAACCGTTTATACAACATGCAAAGACCCATTTATTGCCGGTGTCCCCATTCGACCGATTGTGTATAACAGTTCGTTTACTAGCATCTGGAGATTGTGTGCAATCCATCGCATTTCATTTTCGTGTGAGTGACTCATTTGTACGACAATGCTTTATTGAAACATGTTCAGCTATCTTCGAGGCTCTCTCTGAATTTGTAAAATCACCAAATACTGAGGAAGAATGGTTAGAAATTGCTACAACGTTTGAAAATCGTTGGAATTTCCCGAACTGTATACTGTAGGTGCGTTGGATGGGAAACACGTCAATATTCGAGCGCCACCAAATTCTGGTAGCTTATACTTCAACTATAAGTATAATTTTTCTGTAGTTTTGATAGCACTAGTAGATGCTGATTATTGTTTTACTGTCATTGACGTTGGTGCATATAGCCGAGACAGCGATGGTGGAGTTTTTGCCAAATCTAAAATGGCGAAATATTTTGATGAAAACTTATTGAATATACCTCCACACAAGAATCTACCAAAGTCGAACATGAAATCACCTCATATAATCGTGGCAGATGATGCATTCCCCTTAAAGCCATACATCATGAAGCCGTATCCCAGAAAATCTTTGAATGATAGTGACATGCAAAATACATCAGATGGTGAAAACGAACAAATCGCTAAGAAGATATTTAATTACCGTCTTTCTAGAGCAAGAAGGATTGTTGAAAACGCTTTCGGCATTTTGGCGGCGAGATGGAGAATATTTTCGAGACCAATTTCATTTGAACCAGATAACACAATTTCGATTGTCAAAGCCAGTATAGCATTGCACAACTTCCTAAGAAGAAGTGATCATAGTATTCCTCAAAACTCAAGATACATTCCACCAACATTCGTGGATACTGAAGACGAATATGGGTTCATCACGAAAGGTGAATGGAGAGAGGTTATCAAGAATGACAAGGATAGCGCTCTTGGAAAGGTCACCGAAATTGGTCGGAGAACGGGTACACGAAACTTCAGCACGACGGCGTCATCGGTTCGTAATATCTTTTGTGAATACTTTTCATCCGAGACAGGAGCAGTGCCATGGCAAAAAAGTGTTGTGCTTCGTGGAAAAAAGATATAATTGATTTCTTTACCTCGATTTTAACTGCACTATATATTGTTGTTGAGATTTTCCCCTCCACTCATGAAAAAATAGGTCTACCTGCTCAGTAAAGCCTATTCAGTAAGGCATAAAACCTGTTCAGTTCAGGCATAAAACCAAAAATGCATCAAAAATTCCTTACCTGTAAAAATTCCTCAATCTGGACATCCTCGCATGTCCGTTTCCGCTTTCTCTGGAATGGAAGTGATGCAGGAGATATATTTTCATTTGATCCACATCCATCTGCATCCATCACTGTGGATATTGTGGGGCTCTCATCCTCAGCATCTCCAACCGTCTCGGTATCTGGTATATTTGATGACGTCGGTCGATACTCCGCCAAAGAATCTAAGAATGCCACATTATCGGAGAATTTCCATTTATCTCTCCTCACAGTTCCGGAGCCACTTTCATTCTATTTCCTCTTTTAAGGCGCAAATAGTAATCTCTCAGGTACTTCCACTTTGCTTTTGCAACTCCTGATTTGCACTTCAGTGTCAAATCAATTTCGCTCCACGACGTTTGAGCACGCTGTCGGTCTTTAAATTTTTTTGAGTCGATACACCATAAATGAGGATACTGGGGCACCTCTTCGATCAATTTTTCCTCAAAATCGGTATAGTCAATTGAACTGTTGGAAATGTCCATCATTGACGTTTATCGTACAACAGAAATATTGCAATAATCGCTGAGCGCACAAGTTAAAAGTTTGGTTCATGCAAACTTCGTCGGCGCACTGAAATACTTACTGAGCGCAGAAATCGATATCATGACCTTGACAACGAAAAGCGCTCTGCAGAACGTAATTGTGTGTCGTGCACGGCGCACAATCTGAGCGCACACGTATTTCTGTGCGCTTTCCGTCGTGCGCTCTGAGTATATTCCCGCCTTAAGAGTACTGTCGCTCGCATTGATGTTCGCTTTGATGACCCTTGTTCCACGTATCCAAGGGTGTGTCCCAAAGAGCAGTGTAGGGTTTAAGTATATTTAAGTCTAAGGCAATGTGCTAAGTTACTAAATACATAAGTATTAAAACTGTGTAGTAAGAGTGTGTGCTTATAAGCATGCTCATATATTCCTGTTTATCTTATACGCATTTCATTTTTAGGTTATCAATTGCCACATCCATCTGGCTATAAGCAAACTGGCAAATTTGAGTATTTATGCGACCGTGTTCCCTAAGTTAGCTTCTTTAATAATGAAACTTTGCTGCATATCCTGGTTTAGGGAAAATATTTTTCTATAAATAATAAGTTTAAATGCTCTAATGAGTTCCCGGACTGTGAATGGATCAGCAAAAATGAGTATTAGCTAAAATAAAGTGTACAGACTTGAAGGTTCTTCAATAATAAGTAGCCTGAGCTAGGAAATTTGGAGACCGTTTTCGTCGGAGGCGGAAGCGCCTGTTGGAATAGCCGTTCCCACAGTCCTGTGTAAGGGCTATGTGGTCAAGGGCGGCCGTTTTGCTCGGAGGCGGGCTTCTTGTTTAGGTTTAAGACAGTTGCGGAGGTGGCTTTTGGAAAGTCAACTCTGTATTCCTGGTTAGTGGTAATGTGCTTGTCGCATTGTGTGAAGATAGGTGTTTGCTTTTGCCAACATACCAAAAATGAGGAAGTTATTTCTACGTACTATCTATCAATATTGCAAATTGAAGTATACTGTATTTCTGCATTCTGTATTCTAAGTTTCAGGAAACTTATGCATTCCAAATTGAAAAATGGGACCAAATATGAATGGCTGCTATTTTATGCGAAATCAGGAATCATCAGAAGGCCAAGTTCCACATCCATCATTACAACTCCATCCATTCCATATACAAACATGGAGTAAACCTGAGATGCATGTGCGCAATAACTAATATTTTGATAATTATGAGTGAAGTTTGAATAATCAAATCTGTTCTCATCTTCAACTGAGGATGCAACTCAATATTCAAACATTCTATTTACATTCTGTTTTCAAAAAGTATCCTTTACTGATTTTTACTGATAAACTAACTTAGATGAAGTGTCAGCAGTTTAATCATATCGTCTCGAAAGCGTCAAATTATCAGACATGTAAATATAAAACATCGATCTACTCGAAATCTTTACTTCCTGACGATTATCACAACTTCCGAATCATTTGCTCTCACCGAAATTCAGTGTCCTCATGAATGATCTAGAAATGTCCTGTTGATGATCTAGAAAATGACCTCATGAAATGCTTGCTGATATCTCATAAAATACTTGAAATTGTGATTATATATTAAAGGGACCGACAAAATTCTATGATGCATGTACATATATGTCCAGGATACTCCCTATACATTCAAGCATTAGGATATAAAATTTAGAATTTAAATGCTAAACTACAAACTACTAAGAATTGTGGACACAAGAAAAAGCACTGTCAATGTATCAATGTCAATATATCGATAGGAATTGGAACAATCAGAAAAACATTATTTCAGTTCATTCTTCAGTTCAGTGGTAGAAACTGAAATATCCCGTTCGCTGAGTTCACTCGTTCACCAGTTAACGCCTGAAAACCTCGCTTGCTCACTTACTCACTCAAAAGTTCGATTGCACTGCGGTCAGTATTCACTGACGTCCCAGGATCAACAGCTTCGATGGAGAACTTCTTGTTCACAGTTAAAGCCATCAGAAGTATGGCATTGAGATTCGTGATCTTGTGCTTGACAAGTGCGAGTTTGGATTTTCCTGGAGCAAGCCATGCCATGTTTTGCGTTTTGGTGTTCGGCGTATCATGTAGAGCCCATGTCTTACTCACCTTGTGAGCACCAAAACCAAAAACGAAAAACTTCTTTACAAAGTCTACTCTTGCAAGGTTAGTAATGATAGTTTTCTGCAAACGATGTTCTTTCAGTCATGAAATTTGCCATAGCAAGTCTGTGATCAAGAGCGACCTTGCCAACGCCGTTCATGACAATAATCAGACGATTTATTATACTGTCGTTTCCCATTCTGATGAGATCAAGTCAAACGTTGGTTAGGAAATGTCTCAGCTTCTGATCAATGCATATGCTCGTTGCTTCCTTTGTTTAACATTTTTAATTTTCGTCTTGTTCACCAGAAATTGCATTGTCTCTCATATCAGACAATTTTCGAAGAGCAGCATCGCGCAGGATCAATGCATCTGGCATGGTGAGATTTTATCTCCTCAGCTCCTTGTGAAATAGCATAAAGATACAAAACTATGTCATAAATGAGTACAGCTATATTGCTTAAAGAGAACATTCTTGACAAATAGCCAATTTTTGCTGCTGCGAATCTTTACATTCTCGAACATTTTCTCCATGAAGTGTGGCTGATATGTAAACGATGCCGTCTTAGACACAAGTACGATCCTGGACTGATGCATATTTGCCAAGTCAAATTTTTGAATGTTTTGTTTCTCTAGAAATTAGTCAGTTTAATTCTATAATACGCGCAAAAATACGGTTGCGTAGTTCCTAATTTCCTTCAGGTCAACGCAACCACTTTGAGAAGGCAAGGTAACCATTTGGTTACCTAGTTAGTACGTAGACAAAGTTCTATCACAGTGCCTTATTTAAAACAACATGTCTAATCGCTCTTAAAACCAGACTTTCAAATATGGTTTAGATCATTGTTTTCCACATTGTTTTCAACTATATTTTAGAACCACGTTTTGAAAATGTATTTTATAGGTCTACTCTGCTTTAAACATGACTGTAAAATTTGTTTTTAAACAGTGCTTTCAAACTCGCTTTCATGAGCACGAGTGATTTTAGCATGCTATAAGTACGTATTCGAACATGTTTTCAAATGCGTAATGCTTCTAAACTATAATTGAGATCCAACTATTTGCAAAATGCAGACTGGTTGATAAATATAAGTATGCTAGTATAGAGTATTGCTAGTAATATATAAAGTATATTAGGTAGAGTAGTAACTCATTATTAATTAAATTGGGTAATACCCAATTAACCCAATTGGGTATTGGGTTCAACATGTGTCAACGAATCCAAATTATGTGTATCATCGTGGTCGTATGTGAACAAACTATTTTTGAACTCAAGGAAGTGTAAACAGATGTTTTTTCGTCGCAAAAGGTTGCTCCCACATTTGTTTACACAGATGTTGAGCTTGCTAACACAATTTCTATTCTTGGTGTAACATTCACAGATGACTTAAAGTGGAACAAACATTTTGATAACATTTTACTGTCTGCAACTCGTCGTTTGTATACGAAACTTCAGCACGACGGCGTCATCGGTTCGTAATATCTTTTGTGAATACTTTATATATATATATATATATATATATATATAAATTTTCACTGTATGCAGATACTTTTTGAGTCGATCCTCCATCTACTACATAGGCTACTTGCTCTATGATAAGTAGTATGATGCAAACATACAACTAATGAATTTCTAGAATAATAATTGCTTGAGGTTACATGTGCTGCGTTTCACACGTCAAAACAGCTTTAGAGGTTTGACGGATCATTTGATAGATGTCGATGGAAAAGGCAGGATTAGAAAAGCAAAGCATTACAAAACAAACATGGTTTTTAAAACTCTACAGTATTTTAGAAGCATATTCTAAACTGTAAAATTTCTTTTTCGATAACGAGAATTCCATTGCATGTACAAGATACCTGAATCCGACATTAAGAATTCTATTTCGTTTAACAGGATATCCATTTCGAATGTAAATCTTCACAAAAAATCATTCATATGCTTGAATATCTTGCTAAGTGAAAAAATTCTTTTTTTCTGATATCTGAAATAGAAAGAAGCCGCTTTACTCGGAATATACTTCCGAATACTGTAGTTTTATGTCACATCAATATTTTTTCTTTTATCTGAGTTTATTAAAGGTTTTTGTTTAGATCATGATCTGGCAACATACATAATACTACTCGCAGTTTTCAGCATTGCATTGTTAGCATCATCTACATGTACTGTATGCAAATTGTTGCCTATACACTCGGAAATTACTCATATTGACATTCGAAAGAAATGCATCAACTGGAGACTCAGCTACATAATATAGAAGCATTTACGACACAAGCGTCTTCCCGTCCTGTATTTGAGTATGAGACTTATACGGATAAAATGAGACTATTGGTGGCCTATACCGGACTTTTTCGAATTAGCGGAAATTTGCTAAATATGCGAGAAAGTGCGAAATTCCAGGGATTTTAGACACATATTTTACAAATAAAGAAGTTAACTGACGATAAGATCCTCATGGCACTTGAATTATTAAAATAGTTATTTCAAGAATTTTACTGATTTTATTGTCAAAATGTTCATACCGATAAAATCCAAAGTTTGATGTCTTCAAATACGGTAGAATGCGAGAAAGCGAAAACATCTGCGCGAAAAATTGGACACTTTCCGAGAAAAAAATCTGGTCCAGTTTAAGTGGCTACGTGCAATAGAACAACAATCTAAAATTGTTCAATTCATAACTAAGAGTAGAATATCCACTAACAATTATGGAATGACGCACTCCGCGCAGCCAAGCAAGACAGCAATGTGTCTGGCCATGAATTGATTAATCAATTTCGAGATTCTTAAGGCTGGCAGAACTGAAAAAGATATTGAATATTGATAATTGGATCTGACAGTCTGTGAATTGAGTTTTGACACTTCCCGACAAAGAGAATAAGAGCCGTCAGGGACAATATAGTAATGCGGATATGTGAATAGAAAGTCTGATCCAAGTTGTCGGAAGCATTTATTCAGCACTGCATTTTCTTTTCATGATATTGATTCAAGAGTTCTTAAGAAAGGTAAGAATTTTCTATGTGACATGACAAGATTTTCCATGTGACAATGCTATAAATCTTGTGTATCTTTCATATTTGTGATTATCTAAAACACGGATTATACATGCACAATGACATGTATCAGACTTGGCCGTCCTGAGTCCAGGCCGAGATCGGGTGTGACTGACATGCTAATTATGAGTAGCATCCTGGCCAAGACGTGCATTTTTCAATTTATTTCCCTTGATCAATTGAATTAGATAATCAGTTGAATTCTGTTATTGAACAATTAGAGGACATGGGAATTAACATGGCAACTAAAAAGTCCTGACTTAAAACAGCAGATGAATCTTGTACATGTATAAAGCAAAATGCATGCAATATGCAATGATGTATGTTTCTTAGCATGTTCAATGCACTGCGTGCTCATCATGCGAAAATTTGTAAGAAATTTACTAATATTCACAATTTCACAATTTCTATCAAAGAGTGCGTTGTCTAAGCAATGCTGTGGATGACATCAAATTTTCAAGACTTCAAGATCGTGGTATTTGTTGCTTTACTTAAACACTTAATCAACAGAAATCTACTAATTTAATTCAAACTTAAACCGGGAGATGAGAATAGTCGTGAAAGGACCCTGGTGTGAGTGATGTTTCTTTTTTATTTCACTAGACATTACAAAAAGCTGTCGAACGTTTTCGGCTAGCGTTCACTGGCAGGCCAGTGGACTACTGGCTAGGTTAGGGCTACTGATGATTTGTCTGGATATTGATTTACTTTAGTTACAAACTCATAGATGCCTACTTGAATCTCATGATTGACGCAGCAATGTCTCTGCCATCTTTCTGATTATTCAGTAACTCCACTCTGGTGATTTCATAACTGAATGGGACAAGTTGAATATGAACAAGCCTCAGATTGATAACTTTGGCTTGACCTTACCATGCCAGCTTCTGGAGCGCATCCATATCCCGGGAAAGAGTAGAAGGAAATCACTCTTCCTTAATTTCTAGAATGCTGCTTCGAATGAGATATTTCGTGTGTGAACTTCGTGTGGTTGTCAGTAAAACATATGAAATATCTTATTTTGCAATTTAATTAGAAAGGCAGATAGTTTTGTTTGATATTTTGGCTGGCATTTGGCCGCTTACAGCTTACAGTGGATGAAACATTAAATTTGGCCATCGTCAGATGTCAACGGATATTTTCTGTGAAGATCTTCCGTTAAGTATTGCGGTTAATTAATCGTGCATAACAGGTTCCCCAATTGGTGGCTCTGACCCCAATACAATTTTGTGTTCTTTTAATAGTAGGCCCAGGCTCAGCAATTTTTCGGGCAACGTGAGGACTAAAACTGTTTTTGATCTCCGTGCTTCACACATATCGAACTTTCTTGTTGTCCTAAAGAGTGCTAATTGGACTGAGTTCTATCACATGTCATATACAGCAGATCAGAAATGTGAAATTTTTCATGAGATAATTTATTTGTGTATGTTAGAGACCATCCCTGTTACTGAAGTACAAATGTCAGAAAGTGACAAACCTTGGATTACTCCTGTTATAAAAGACCTCATAAACCAGCGTTGGACTGCATACAGGAAAAAGATTTTCCCTCTTTACTGTCACTTACGTGATCAAGTTAAAGAAGAGATCAAGAAAGATAAGCGGAAGTGGGCCTCAAAAGCCAAAAGGTCTTCTAAGCAACTGTGGCAAGTAGTTAACAACGTGTGCCACAAGAAAGGAGATGATGCAATGCATAGACTCATTTTTGCATACACTTCTGTTGATGATGCTGTAAATGATTTCAACGAGATATTTGCTTCTTCATTTAGACCGGGCAGTGTACAAAGTTTTCCGAACATCGATGCTGATGAACGCCCAGTTATTTGGGTAGAAGAAGTTGAGAGTGAACTGATGAAACTGAAACCAGGCAAACCATTTGGGAATGATCAAGTACCAACGATACTCTATAAGGCTGCAGCAAGTGTCATAGCTTCACCTCTCACTCATTTATTCAATGTCATCATCCAGAGTGACACGTTCCCTCGTATTTGGAAATATGCTCACGTGGTAGTTTCAAAACCGACCGCTTACGACTTTCGGCCTATAAGTCTTTTGCCGGCTCCCAGCAAGATATTTGAGAGATTGATAGCAAGACAGCTCAAAGATAAATTTACTATCACCGCTGGTTCAAATCAACGCGGTGCAACTCGTGGATTGTCAACAACAGCGGCATCTATTGTAATTCATGATCAAGTAACGAAAATGTTGGACGACGATGATGTAACAGCAGTTCAAATAATGGCGTATGACTTGAAGAAAGCCTTCGATAGTCTTCATCATTCTGTGATTGTAGAGTGTCTTATTGAATGTGACTTTCCCCCACATTTTGTAAATTTGATATAGTCGTACCTTTTTGATCGTACCCTGAGTGTTCGTGCTGATTCCTCAATTAGCAACATTGTCCATGTAACTTCTGGTATATGTCAAGGGTCTGTTTTTGGTCCGTTATTGTTTAACGCCGTTTGTGGTAGTCTCAAGCCATTAAATTCAGACTATGCTACTGTCAAATATATTGACGATGTAACCATTTGTATCCCCTTTACAAAGGCAGCAACAATGAACATGTGCTCTTTGAGCATCAGAATATTTTAAAATGGGCGGATGAAGTTAAATTGTCCATCAATCATTAGAAGTCGAAATGTCCTTTTGTGAAGAAAATTTCTGTCTGCGAGCCAATTCCGCTACCATAATTCGACTTTGTTGATAATCATACGATTTTGGGTGTAACGTGGGCGAGTAATTTGTCGTGGAAAGCCCATTTTGACAAAATCACAAGAATTTTTGTTCAAAGAACGCATTGCCTTCGAGTTCTAAAATCTTTTCTGTCTAAGGCAGAGCTATTTATTGTGGACAAAGGTCTGCTGAGACCATTGCTCGAGTATTGCGCGCCTCTTTTCGTCTGTCTGCCTGCCAATCTGAGTGACAATATTGAGAAACTTCAGGGGCGAGCACATCGTATCATATGTGGAAAAGACTGTAATGAAATGTTTCTTGAACCATTAGATGTAAGACGAACGAGTATCTCTTTGTCTCTTTTGAAGAAGTTTGAGGACACTAATCACTGGCTCAATCAGTTTTTGCCTTCTCATAGTGCCCGCTCCAAACGCTTTTTTTGATCCCATCATTCAGAACAAATCGACGAAAGACTTAATTTTTTGTGTATATGTCATTGCTGAAGAACAGCCTACATGAATTCTATTGACTTTGTATATAACTTCCTTCATTTTATGACTTGCAATGTAATTTGTTGATTTTCATTTGATCAAGTAAACACTTGTGAATGAATAATTCGGCAGTTTTTAGCAGTTATGCATGAAGCTCGCAAAGAAGACAATATTGGACGTGTGCGTAGAAGCACGTTGAATTTTAAGAGGGACTTGTCTCGCCAGCAAACTCATTTCCGTTATATGGAATACTGCATGTTTGCCAGCGAATAAGTTTCTAACAATCGTTATGAAATAATAGGAAAATGCCTTCGATCGGCCATCAGTCATCAAATCAAAGCTTTATCATTTTCTTATATAGGTTCGATTGTTG
The DNA here is from genome assembly GCA_907163375.1 of Prostheceraeus crozeri. Lineage (NCBI taxonomy): Eukaryota > Metazoa > Platyhelminthes > Polycladida > Euryleptidae > Prostheceraeus > Prostheceraeus crozeri. Next base: position 76,262 of record CAJQUW010010328.1, read on the forward strand.
GAGGAGCCCAAACAACGCGATGATATGCTCAAAACCGTATAATCAAGGCCTTTCGACCTCCACCGACGATCATTATCAATACATGAGTGTCTTGATAATGATCGTCAGTGGCGGTCGAAAGGCTTTGATTATACGGTTTTGAGCAGAGCATCGCTTTTGTTTAGGCTCCTCCAACAATTGAATCAATGAATCGTTGCCCATTATTTTCCGCATTTTCTTATATAGGGTTAATTGAACCTAAATGCATACATTATTCTACATGAAATGGACGTGTTGAACGATATAGCGTGTAAGATTCCCAAATGTCTATCTAAAATGACACAAATGCTGCGATGATTTAATAGTGAAGTGCATACTTAGTTGATAAATGGGGACACACTTGAATAACTGCCATTTCATCTAATATCAGGAATCATCGGCCCGGCCCAGCTCTCATTTTTCAACAGCGACACAAATTCTACTTAAACTTCAACCATGGTTGGAGTAAATTTGAGATGCTCAATTAACAACATATTTAGCTACTACAGGTGCACTAACTTAGACGACATGACAGCAGTGTGTAAAAAGTAGCATCAAATAAATGTTAATCGAAATGTCACATTATGTGCAAATTGCGCATTATAAATATTGTCCAGTTTCATCTTGTGACTATGTGAAAACCAGACAAAAAGACGAATTGATTTAAAATGATGTTACTTACAAGCTTGAGGTCGACAGCTAGGAAGGCGACCTTCGAATTCTGTATCGCTCCTCTTCATCAAACTTTCTTCAACAATCGATGCGATTGATTCCCAAAGTTGAAAATATTGTCGCCTTAACTGCTCGAAGCAGAATTTCCTTTTTCACATTCACAGTAAAAGCTTTCACACTTGCGCTTGGCTAATTACTCTGTATAAAAACTATTTATCAGTGAGGAATCGAATAATTTATGTCATTAGTGACGCATCAAAGCTTTTAGCTGATATCCTTTTCTCTCGCTATTCTCATTGTATGATTTGATCTCACTAAGTTTGAATGTTAATTAAGAGAGAGGTCACAAATGAATGCTTCGAAAACGTACGGACATGATGACTACCGGATGTCGGATACAGAAAATGAATTCAAACGTAGGCATGCAAAAGTGACAAAATAGCAAAATTTCTTTCTACAAAAGTCATTTATGCGCCTTGCAAAAAATAGTTGTTAGAAAAATTGTAAAAGTTGTAAAGTGTTCTGCCATTGACAAAGGGTCTGGACCCGAAACGTCTGGCGATTTTTATTTTCTATTCATTTTACTCGGCATTAAACATATCGGGAGAGTATTGAAATTGGTTTTACATTCGCGTTAAAAAAATTGCATAAATTTATATTACTAAATTAATACATTAATTCATTAAATTAATTTATGTTACACTATTAAAAAGTTGTTATGAAAATCTTGTTGTATGCTAATACAACATCCAAATATCTAGGCTTTACAATTCCGAGACTTCTGGATCATGGCATATTTATGAATAGTTGGGATTCGTGGGTTGATGAGTAAAAATATTTGTAAATTGTTCACACAATGACGTGTGTATTTATATAAATGGGATGCTCATTCTGCCATGGAAATTGACAACAAACCTCTAGAATGGAAGAATGTCTGTTTCATGGAATACACAGTAGTGGCACAAAAATCGCACGCATTTTCACTTGGATGCACTTGTCAACGGCTGAAATCATTGGATTAGAATCAGTCACATGTGCAATTCTAGGTTTTTCATTGGTGGTTCATGCCCCAACTTAGTTCCCCCGGATGTGCAGCGACATTGATTCATTTTCCAATCTACTCAACTTCAGATAAACAATCTATTTCTATGATTCTGCATCAATTTACATGGGAGATAGCCTTCGCATTCATGTAGAGCTAATGAAAAGGATGCAACACACTACTGACAAAATGCCCCATCGAATAACAAGCAGTCATCTCAACGACAATCAACACAATTGCGTGTGCCTCGAGTTTCACTGACGGATAAAAGTAGATTCACAAAGAACGGCAATCACAATGCAGAGTTATGCGGAGATAGTCCGAAAGCTAGTGATGTCTTCTTCCTAAATTCGCGGACGAACTTCTCATTATTTTTAATTTATGGATTGTCACCCAGTATCAGCAAAACGACAATACTTAAATTACAGTTCTAGTAGTCGTGCTAGTTACTGTTTGTCGAACATCGCAAAATTCCACTTGTTTATGGATCTACAAATGCTCCCGAGTTTTGCACACTTAATATCGTAGTGATCCAAAATTCATTTAACAACTCAGTCATTGTTCTGATCATGACTGCACTTTTAGAGCAGATTTCTACCTCAGCAAGTAGAAACACGATATTTCTGGGAGAAGCTCGATTGGCTGATAAGCTTTAAATTAATGAGTGTGCCATGACAACTAATATCATTGTTGTAGTTAAACGGGCATGCATTTATTTCTGCTTGCAAAAATGATATTCACAGAATTTGTTTTGGGCACAACTCGTTTTGCTTGGCAATGAATTTGAGCAGCAGATACTAAGGCAGCTTACTAGCCTCACTTGAATCGACTTCTTATTTCAATTATGTGCCAACAAGTGTAAACGGCATCCATACCACTTGCATATATGATGCATTTTGGTCATTCATGCTGATCGTTTTAGTTTTAGCATGTCATTTCATCTCGTCAAATCAGCGCTAATCATGAATTGCTATCAATCAGTTCAATGTCTATTCAACAGAAGTCCTATTTTTCAGTATAAAGCTGACACATTCGACTTTTCACTTTGTGTAAGTTAGTGGGACCAGAATGGAAATTGTCGTTTGTTGATGGCAATTTTTGACGGCATTATTGATCTACAACAATGATATTCGCTGTCAAATCTCAAAATTAAAATCAACGTAAAATTAAATCGACCAATCGACCCCAAAAGTGCAGTCATGATCAGAGCAATGACTAATCTCATTTTGAGTTGTGAAATAAATTTTGGATCACTACGATATTAAATGTGCAAAACTCGGGAGCATTTGTAGATCCATAAACAAGGAGAATTTTGCGATGTTCGAAGCTCCGCAACTTTCAAGACAACTGGAGCTATAACTGTTGTCTTACTGATGCTGAGTGAAACAAATTAAAAATGATATGAAACCTCGTGCGCGAATATAGAAAGAAGACTAGCTCTCGGACTAAGAAGTTTGCAAATGTTTTCTCACGCCTCTATCTTCAGGTCGTTGATCAAATATGTTTACTTTAAAGAGTTTGTGAACGAAAATATTGTACAATGATCTGAGTTTGTTATTTCTGGAACAATAGCGACCAGCGCATATTGAGGAAATTAGCAGCAATCCGTAAGAGCTGAGATACTAATTAACCATTTCCTAAATTTCTCTATTTCCCCTTTCAAAAACCGAGTCAGACATCGATCGAATCATTGGTAATTCCATGTCTATTAAATTGATAAGCTTGCGAGTTTGGTCTTGCAATCACCAACACGGGTTTTACGAGTAGCAATCCAATCGCCTCACGGTTTCCGGAATGCACCTATATCTCCCAAGTGTCACCTTCTTGATTACGTTATTGCTTGACATAATGGCTTAAGTGATGTCCGGAACACCAGAGCTTTGCGCGGCACATATTGCTGAACGAATCAGAAACTGGTGCGTTCTTTAATGACGTTACGTAAACGGTCAGCGGCTTTTTCGTGGAAGTGGTCAAACACGGTGGTTTTAGACTGGCAAAATACCTATCAAATTTTTTGTACGTATGTTGGATGGAAGACGTGGTCAACCGCGCTAGAAAGATGTTCGGATAAATCCCATTTTCAAAAAGAGAGGAGATCAGCATGTCTGTGATAATAGTCGCAGAATCTCTATTCTATGTAGATGTCGCAGCTAAAATGCACCTTACGAAAATTACATGCTTCTAATTCGGTTTAACAACTAGCAAGCAACCAGCAAAGTATTCCCAGACTCTCGTCTGGAAGTTTCTCGTCCACAGATTCTGTCTTGACAGAAGTACGTTTATGTGACACTCATCTGTCGAATGCTGATCGAAAAATGTCGGGAGTAGTAAAGGACCAGACACCTGGAATGCCGTAATTGACCTCACAAAGGCCTTCGACGCAATAGATCGTGAATTGCTCCATAATGTTCTTAAGCGTTTGGTTGCCTCCTCAAGGAACTATTTCCGGAACTCAAGGAAGGAAAACGAAAACACTGGACTTGAGAAAATGTGCAAGCACCAACTTAAGCGAAATTTAACTACGTGTGTATTGGCCGTCGAACTTGGAAGCACTTGCTGCGATTGCGATGGCTGGTGAATGCTGTGAAGCAAAGGAGCAAAATGGTACGAAAGACGCCGGATTGAAGAAAACGAGCAACTCATCTAACAGCCAATATCTCATGTCCTCAATCTCCTCGGTTCTTCAGAGCTCAGATCGGTCTCACTTTCCATCTGCATGGAAGACGATGCCATGACGTACCTCTCTACGCAAGTATAGTAATAGGCAATAACGAGAAAAAGTGATTAAATGAAAAAACGATCACATGAAGCTCAAAATCCTATGCTTTCAATGTAAACATGACGTATAACATATTTAAAGTTTCAAAGGAATCAGAATACTTGAACATTTCTAAATGGATAAAATAACTGCTTTTAAGAAAAATCTTTTTTGAATACCAGGCCACTTATTAATGCGATATTTACCAATTTGTCAATGTAAATGTCGATTGGGTTAAGGTGGAACATAAATTTCATGCTATTTACTCATATAGAGCAATAGTTGAAAGACTCAAAGAGACGAAATCTCAAAATCTCAATCTTCTTTGATGTGATTATTCGATGTTGCATTTAATGATTAGTTTCAGCGCAATCTCAACAAATTCATTTAATTAAAAAATTCCGTGATTTGTTCATACGAGCAATATCATTAGTTTTTATTTGTATTTTGTAAATTTTAGTTCATGCGAGACTTGAAAGCTTTTCATTTTTCATCATGGGAACAAGTGGAACAAATTTCTGTCGAAGCACTGGAAAGAATAAATGTATCTTCAGTTTTGAAATTTTGATTCTTAATTCTTAATCCTTTCGTGTTACTTGACTTAACTTATCAGTATTTCACAAATTATGCAAATCACGACTAACAGAAAAAACCTTTAGTGAATTATAGTGAATCTGTTGCTGCGACAATGCCAACAATTACACAGCCACGTAATCGATGTATTTATGATTCTATTGATGCGCCCTTTTCAACCAAACATAATAAATTGATTTCTTCGTCAGGATTTGATCAGATCGGCTGCTAAATTTGTTTCAAAATCTTAGTGAACTCAAAAGAAAGTCTTAAAATCTTTGAAGAAGGTCAAAGATATGCAGGAATGTGAGATCAATAATTGCTATTGTTTCCACTTCCGGTGAAATAGTATCAATAGTCGTGACATAACTTTCCTAACTTATACAGTGCATTAACTCACGCATACCGCTAGCGTGGGTTACTTGAAGGGATGCCGGTGTTACACAGGTGTAGTAAGTGTGCCCTCTTCTTGAATTACCGAAAAAATATTATCTAATTAATCTTTCGTTGAAGCGTGTTGTGGTCACAAGCTACCATCCCGGAGCTGCAGTTATTATGGTGTACATAGATTTTACGTGAAGGGGAGGCGGGACTAATATGGGCAGCGGACTAATATGGGTAATACGAGTTCTTCGGCCTCTAGCTCAGGACCCATTGCTCATATGAACTTCAAATTCAGCAGAGAACTAGTCATGATCATCGCTTATCCGCATATGGCAGGCAGCTCATTTGAGGAGGACACGCGCTCACACGCGTGCGCTCTAAGAAGATAACGAAAAGAATGTATAAATTTGATCGCTGAAGCAACGACAATGAAATCAGATGCTTTTTTGACTAAGACTCTCATTCTCTGCAGATTGATTGCTCGAGGCAACGAAATCTGTCCCCTCATTGTACCTAATTACATACAGATTAGCAATCGAACTTCCGTTTACGCCCATGATTGATAGTTTCCGCATAATGCGAGTCTAAGAAAAGTGCCCATATAGTCCCACTCCAAAAATATCACTGGGGTAAAATGAGCAGTGCACTTTATCATCGCCATTATTATTTCTGGCATGCGTGTTTTCCAGAGAAATGCCCAAAATCTATGAGATTTATAGAAAGACATATGGAACTGCTAATCAATGCAAAAAGTTTTTAAGAATTTTATGGAAAGAGAATATGGATTCAAACAAAGCCTCATTTAATAGGTCAAAATATGCGAGCCCAAAGGGCCCCAAGTCAGTGCTCATATTGCCCCTTGGTATGGGACTAAATGGGTATTTTGATGCTTTTTATACATTTGCGCCTAATTTTTTTCTAATGAACCCTAAAGCTCCATCTTTTTTTTTGAAGAGTTGTCTCATGCGCTCCTTTTGCCTTGTGAGTTGTTCCGGGACGAAAAGAATTATTTTTGTAAAAAAATAAGTCTAAACTACCACTAGGGTGCCCATATTTGTACCACCTACCCTTATTAGGAAATTGTAAAGCTAGATAGGATACTTTTAGTGTGAACTGATAACAAAATTGTCAACAAACAAAATCAAAGAATCATAAAATGCAGCGAAAAAATTATCTCGTCTTATTGAACAACCTGCTTTTTACAATCGTTACAATTGATGCGCTGACGTGTTGTTGCAAATTAGTTTACGAATGTTTTCGGAATGTTCTTGACAAGACACAATATTCCAGAATTTTGCTTAACTAAGTCCATTATTAAAAATCGACATGATTTTACATGTATGGGCCTAGACTACTCATGTGCGCAAATTTATGGAGGCTAATTTTGCAATTTTCCAAACATCTCAAGTGTTGCTATGTAGACTACCAATATCCAAAGTGTGCGATAACAGTGCGGTTTTATAGCATGTTTTGTATTGAACATGTTTTAGAAGTTCCATGATCCTTTTCAGTAAAAATTGTCAAAAATTTCAATTTTTAATCGTAAAATTCTATTCTGCTGTGTTATCGATTTTCTTCTAGCCAAATAGCATTTTCCTGTACTGATGATTAGAAATGCCGAACTATGTGTTCTATGGAAACCGTCTTATATCATGATGTGAACTGCTTTGCAGATTTTTCTGTGCATGCATACACACAAGCAATATCTAAGAGTTGCAAATTTTTTGATTTATGTTGTTTTTCCTGGACCACTACATTTCATTCATCACCTCTGTAGTGGTTTAAGAGCTGCAGTTGCTTAATTAAAACAAGTTTTATCGTTAAAATTGTAAAGACGCTTGATATATCGGTATATATAGTCTACTGGAAGAGCAATACAACAGAAGATCTCTTGTATTATCCCCTGGATAATTGCATGTCATTTTCAAGGAAAAAGGTGTCGCTAAACATAGGATCTATTTGAATGGAATCGGACTTTTTGTTTGTATTGCAGCAAAAGGGTGTCACAAATACATTTATATGTGATGCAGTAAATTTGCAGAATTCAGCTTGTTATCAACTATGCTTAGGCTAGAATTGACAACAAAGTGATTTTTACTCATTTGATTTACGTACCTGTACTCATGCATGCCGATAATAGCTGTTGTCCGATGAGCGTGGTATAGTTATCAATCGAAAGTTAACAGGCCTTTGGATGGGCCGATGCAAAACCTAATTTAGACTCATTAAAACGTGAAGCATTGGGTATCGGGGTAAAAGGATGAAATATATCCAAAAAGTGCCCTCCTTTAGATCGATGCAACACCTGCCCTAAAGTCGTGCCGGCGACCCTGATTACATGACCACTAAACTTCAGAAATACCCCTCAATCAACATTGACAAAGCAAAACAATCGGTAATTTCAGTTGCTTTGATATCAAAGAGATGTCATTCTATAAGTGAGATGGTGGTTTTGTCAGAAAAACATTTTACAGAGAAAGCATGAAGTTCAATGCACATACACTGTAAATCGCTCAATACCAATCACATACGGAGGATGCATACCGAAATATTTTTTGGTATATTTCTGTATTCTGTTGGTATATATTTGTATGTTTTTCGTATGTTATTTCAAATGTAGTATGCTTTACATACTAAAGCCATACCATCACAATATTAAAAGAAAGCATCAATTATGCCCAAAGTATGTTGATAAAGCCTTTTGTCAATAAAGATCACACTTATGTTACTACTGTTTTGTAAGTAGTGAGATAATGACATTCAAGAGTGATAGTTTCAATACTGAATTCCATCTTAATGCACGGAAGTCTAAGGCATTTCATGAATAATCAATAAGTATTCAACCATAAACAATTATGCATTATGTAATTTTGAAATAAAGCATATTATCAATCCGAGAGAGAAACACATTATAATTCATGAGTGCGAAAACAGTTATGTTTGAGATATATAAGTCAACATGATTTCATGAAAAATATCGTGTGAATAAATTGGTGTTTATCATCTTGGTTCATAAAGTAGAGCAAACTGAACGTCCTATTAATATTGCTAGACAAGTAGCAACGACGACATGCTCGTGGAGCATAAAATTCACAATAAATCTATTTTAGTTAAATATCACTCTATCAAACAAAAATATTGACGACTGGTATTACTGAAAAAAGTTATTTGACTGTAGTATGTAATATTTATATTTTTGCTGTGTGACTTAAAGCTCTACATACCAGAGGTATAACAGAGGCATACGAATGAGGATGAATTTGCATCGGGTCTCGTATATAAAACATACCAACAACTCGTATTTCAGTGCAAAACAGCCAATCACAGATAGAATAGTTCGTATCGCTACATACCAATCATATACGGAAGCAAGTGAGATGTCTTATGAAACACATGCCAGATCTCTGCAAGCATACGAGAATCTCGTATCAGATGTTAGTTTCAAATTGTATGTGATTTTGGTATATGTTTGTATGTAATTTTCGCATCCAGCGATTTACAGTGTAGCACAGAATGTCTGCTTGGGGTGCTGGTAGTCATGTCATCAGAATCCGTTGCCGACGGATTTCACATGCGGCTCAGTCAGGGTTGGCCGGTAAAAACCTGGTAACTTTTGTCAACATTTTTCGGCTAAAACTGGCAAAAACTGGCTAAAACTATTTTTCCAGCATTACTACTTAAGTTTTTTGGGTACATACAATATAAGGGATCGTCGTCACTCCTTACTTTATTGATGAACGTTAGTCGCACAGTTTCACTTTACTTTTTCATCATTCGATAAACATTTAGGCCTGCATTTTCACAATTCAAACCTGTCAACATCGCATTTCAATCAATAATATGTTGCAAGTATAGGTGTAGGAACATGAATTATTACAAAAAATATTGTTTTAAGGCTGTTGTGCATTATTCTTCCAAGTGTGAACGCATTTTGTTGCTTTACGAATTTCATTCATTATAAGATGCAACAGACATCCATGCCGGAAGGAAATCACTTGGCTCTATATAAAAGATCGGAAACAGGCATTCCATGAAGGTAGAAGGCTAGGAAAATATGGAAATCTGGCCTCGGATTTCTACGATTAACCTCCCTGCTGATCTCATGGAATAGCTTGCCTTCTAAATCTGTGGCAAATGTCCCATACCCATTGTGATTACACGAATATTCCTATGAAATTTATCCTGCACTCCCACCAGGACTAGATTAAAAATTTTGCCCTTCAACATTTTTCATGTCATGTTAATTTATCCTCACATTTTAAATGAATTTAAAACCGAAAGTAAAGTCTTTATTTGAGCTTAAAATATGGAAATTTCAAGAACTTTGAACAAACTTGTATACCATAATAATGTCAAAATTGTTTGTAGCTCTCAGATTCTATTAACAAGATCAATTTTACAGCTTACTGGAGATATTCTTTTATTGAGATTATAACTGAAGCTGTTCAGACATACAGTATACCTCACTTTATCAAGATTGCTGGTGCGAACTATGTTATTTAATTATTATTTGTTCTTGCAAATCATGATTTCCTGCTACAGTCACAAGCATTAGTACATTTAGTATATTTCTAAAAAAAGTAGAAATGCATTCTAAGTAACTGTTGCACATTGCTTGATTTGGAAAGTGAGATTTTCCGGTGCAGAGACGTTTGATAGAGTGCTTTCTCTGCGTTCATGAGACCTGGGTTCGAATCTAGATTCTACACTCTACATTCTTACTGAACACTCAACACAGAAGAATGACAGTGGGATTATTGAAGCTCATCCACATGAAGAAGGTGGTTTGCTTAATTTAGTTCTATGTATATACCAGTTATATTCATATATTTTTTTCATTTTTTCATTCATTTGATGATAATTATGCGAGTTTAACAACTTCTGTTACATGAACCAAAGAGTCAAAATGGTGCTGAAGTTTACATTTGTTCTTAAATCACAAGAAAAGGACAGAGCAATCGTAAAGAAAGGCAACATCGTTTGTCGTTCGTTATGAAAACATATCATGTGGTTCCATCAAAGAATGAATGTCATGTTTTGGAAGATAAGAGTTGCAAACTGCAAATCCGCATGCACCGTAATACTTAAACCCCAACTTGCTGTCGATCATTTCGTGAAGAAATAGACTGATTTTTCAGAATTTTAGTTTCAGCCGGTTTTTACCAGTTTTTGCCGGTTTTTACCTGGTTTTTACCACTTAGTGGGAAAAACCAGTTTTAGCCGACAAAAATCCAACCCTGAGCTCAATGTGTACTTCTTATTGCTTTCTCATTCTCATGAAGATAGTGAGACGATATGTTACACGAAGTTTTATGTACATTAGAATGTGATGCTCTTGGTTTTATCGTTGGTTTATCGGGCCATCGAAAGAAAGTTTCTGATAGCACGACCGTGCCGTCGGCTTTTAAGATTGTTTTACTTAGCATCTTTTTAGTCTTGACAATTCGTTTATATTGCATTTATGCACAATCGAGCTTGATTTGTTTGGTTAGCAATCACGTCTATCATAACGAATGCTACTATTACTAGACATTCATGGTAGGGGCATGAGATACCACGCATTATCTCCTCCCAAAGAACATGTCAATAGATGAAATTAAAGACAGCACGTTCTGTATAGAAAAAGTCACGAAAAAGCGTTTTCAGCGAGGTGTGATACAATTTTTAAGTTCAGTAGTAGAATTGTGACAGAACTGTTGTAGAATTATAATTAAAATCATTTGGTCTCTGCGGCATATAACAAATGACTGTCAGCAGCAATTTTCCTTTTGATATGTTGCTAAAAAGCGGAACTGCATAAACTCAATTTTGGTGATGCAACTTTTTACCTTTTTCAGATTATTGGGACGTTTGAGGGACAATAGAAACTTCAATCCAGGTCGGATATTTTCCATATCTTCCATACACTTTTTTACTACTGTCTCAGCTTCATTTTTTCAGGAAATGCAGTTGCAGACTTAAGATTTAGAATTTCTTCGAATGTGTTAGTAGTATCAAGTTCCGACGTCCATCGTTGTTCTAAAGATTGTGCATGTTTTCGAGTCACACGATATCTGATGGTTTTCTTATTATAAGTTTTTATTAATAGTCAATGTCTGCGATGTAGGCTACAGAAGGAAATTAAATTACCATTTGGAAACATTTTCGCAGATGAAAGTTGTCTGAGTGCACTTAACGCGAAACAATATACCTTTGTTTAATTAGAATAATGAATCGGAATTTTATATCAAATGATTTTCATTAATATCTGACATTTACCCTATGGAATTTTCCGCTTCAGGGTACGATATTTCAATGATGGCTAGCATTTCTGCCGATCAATCATTATCAAGAAATGGGATTCAAAAGTTCATGTGTCATTCTTCAGTTGGAAAACATGATTGTCATTGTCAATCATCGTTTTCAACGTACAAATTTTGAGAAAACAAAAGGTTTCTAATAGAATTTCACTCCCGTTTTGTACATAAACACGTTGTTATGTTGATGGACATTTTCTTCGTCGCAACTTTCATTATTTTTCAGTAATTCAGGTCATGTCTATGAGATAAGGATTGTTGGAATATCTCATTTTGAATGGTTACTTTCTGGAAATAACATTAAGTTCATCTGACCTGAATTTCTTCCCAAGCGTGAAGTGTATTGGAAAGCACTAAGACCATCATTGCCCCAACTTCCATCGTGTTGAACAACCGGAAAATTCTGAAACATATCCGAGTCATTTTTCTTTGGGCGAGTCAGAGTTTGAGCGTGACAGATCAAAAGAGTGTTTATTTTATGTTATTTTCTGGTTATCATTTTCTGAAAATGCATGATTACGCTTATTTGCTTAATGTATTTATTACAATAACACCTATTGCTTTTGTAATTAGCAGCATCAAATACTTTCCAATAAGGTGTGTATTTAATTCATGTGTCCGGTACTACCAGAAAAGTTTGGTAAAGCTCAAATTTTGAAATAATTGTCGGCTTAAGTTGGGTAATTTTTCTAGTAACCCTTTCGGTAAAGGCAGCAGACATTTTCCAGAGAGTGTCAAGCAATAGGAAATCACTGTTCATCACTACGTCAGATGATCACTTGTCACGTGATATTTCTCAAAAACACCAATCAGCCGTTTAATGTAATGCCGAGCCTCAACGATCGGGCAGAATCACATGATGCATTCTATTATGATTATTCTAAATAATATGTTCTTAATAAACAAGTCTTTTATTCAATTATTGCTGGCATTCTATGGTGATCACCACCGTCAGCTGATTTCCTGGCCAGATTATCGAATCAGAATGCGTCTAAAACCGGACTATCGGTTCCCAGTTATGATTTCCGGTTCGGGAACACGAATGTTCAGACTATCAGATATAGATATTGTTAACGTTGCGGAATTCGCTACCGTGTTTTTTCATTCGGATGACGATGCTTCCGAATTATCGGAGCCCACATTAACGAGGCCTCACTGTAATTGTGATCCTTTACAACTGAAAATGTACTCGTATAAATTTTTATACAAGCAAAATGAACACATCAATCTCCATACATTTTAATTGCAGTCAAATTGCAGAGTGTTAGTTCTCCTGAGCATTGAATAGAGACCTCACTTCAGATTTGAGCAATTTAGGCACTCAATTCTTTTTCAGTTGTAGTCGCTGCCATTCGTCAAACAATAACTCACCGCTAATACTCAGAATAGTCCAGACTCGCGTATGATATCCAGAATGGCTAAAAAACTGAAAGGCTGCCGGTTACATGATTTTATTTATCTCGGTTTGACGTGCAACCGATTATGATAAAACATTGTACACTGCGAATTCGCATGGGCACAAAAGAAAAGGTCGTATTTAATATGGTTGGAACCGGCATGGCTTGGCGGCCGAGGCCGGCTCCGGTGTTGTCAAAACCGGCCGGAACTAAGCCTGCGTCTTTGCAACCTCTAATTAAGACTGATCGCTGCTTACCTAAGACCGTTAGACATTATTCGATTTCTCGATTTCTATGTAGCTCACGGTAGGCTTGCCGGTACTCCGGATCAGCAAGAGGTCCCGATGAAGCGCAACAATGCTGATTTTCGTCAATTTCTATGATGTAGTTAGACAAATATTCGTATTTTCATAGCATATTTTGTATGCGCTTGAAAATATTGAGCATCAGTACGAGTAATAACTTTTTCTAGATATGGAATAATTTTGATGGGGGTCTTGCTGAGTTGACGATTAACTAAGCTGCAGATATTCTTCGCATCGACTCTTGCTGGACACGTGTTCTAAATTCTCTTACTAAGTTAAATTTCAGCTAAAGATCATCTAAATCTTTGATGATCTGCAAAGCTCGTGCTGTGATGTGTGACCGCTCGTGACGTGATCCGGTGTTAAGGCAATCGACCAATCATGATCATGAATGAATCCCAAGAACATGTGAATGAAATTACTGTGCATGTCTGGTCGGTCAAGTGCTGTCGGGACATGTCTACAAGAGCAAGTGGCAACTAATGCACAGCGAATTTTTCCGTTATTGGAAGAAGATTTGCTGCTGGAGCTGCTGACAGGGCATCCACTTATAGAAAACAAAGCAAAAACGAATGAGATCGAACAAAGAAAAACCACGGAATGGACTGCGATCAGCGACTCATTTAAATGAAAATGTAGTCCAAAGAAACATTCTGTTTTAATCTGTTTTTTATGATGACCGTATGCAAAGCATAATGTTGCGTTGGACTTCAAAAAAAATTCTGCTCTGATATACAATGTATTTCATGATGATAATGACATTTGGGATAACGATACTGAGTCACACGCATCGTTTTATGCAAAAAATCGATAAATAGGAAAACGTTTTGCTTACTTGGATTTCCCTGTTTTCTAGTTTTAGAATTGAGGGTCAACTAAAACTTCATTCACAAGGGTTTATTCTTGATGTTCTGTTAATTCTACTTTATGTTTGACTTTAGCCTCATTAAAGTTTAATTCAGCAAGAGCTGCACCCTAACTTTGATCTAGCTGCTATGTACTAGCGTTATATATCAACTCAGGAAGACCCCGTACCATAAGCCGTGAACACATGATTATTACAAATAATGCTAAAGTACGGCTGAATGCTAGATGTATGAGTAAATAATTTTCTATGGATTGGTGCTTAATCAGCGTCGACGTGCTCTCGCTGCCGTCAAGCCAACTATGAAAGCTTCGTAGCACTCGCCACGAAGAACCAAACTAAAGTTACAATCAGAATCCTCGAGCAAAAACAGTCGTGAGTTCAGCAATGAATAGACTTATTGCATCAACTTATTAATGTTTTTCCCAATAGTTGTGTGTTTGAACATTGTAGTATTCCCTACAAAGCAGAAAAACGGCAAAACCTAATACATTTTCCTCATGCGTTGAAGCGGTTGGTCTAAGTACCTAAACTTCTTTATTATCGCCAATTGTCAGTGATATTGAATGGTTCTGTCAGTCGCTTTGAATAGTGATTTGAAGAATAATTTTCAAGGAACGGTTTGCAATGTCAGCGTCATGAAAATTATGTCATCATGCTCCTATACAGGGTGTTTCATACGTCTGTCTCTGTTTCTTGTTGCTTCTGCCTTGTCTCCGTTTGCAGAAAGCTGCAACTATTCATGTGAAAGGAAAAATATTTTTAAATGGTGATTTTTTCTGAAGTCTCTCTTTTTTTCAAATGATTAAAGAATTAGTACACATATTACACCAAATCCTTTGCCTATTTTTAAAACTGTAAAAGATTTTAATGAATGAAAAGTTCTATTTATTTGGACAAGCATTATATATAAATGAATACACGTATCACACTTTGTGCTCAATATGACGTCCTTCTTCTTGGATGCACACCTCACGGCGCCGCACGAATTCAGGATAACACTTTTTGATCATGTCACTTGGAATGTTTGTCAGTGTGTCCTCAATTGAAAGTCTCATTTCCTGTAATGACGTTGGCCTGTTGTCGTAAGTAATTGCTGCACTAGCCAGAAATACCTTTTCTTGCATTGTAATTTCGGAATCACCTGAAGCCATCAAGAGCGAAAAGTTCGACCGATGATGAAAACACATGGAAATGAAAAGTTTCGAAGATGAAATGTGGGTTAGCGCTATTCACCGCAATCGTGCAATCAATCACAATTGAACGTCGCTTTCGTCGTCACGAATATTGATTTCTTGACCTGGCCTGAGTTAGATTTCTTTCTCTGGTTTGTTGAAGCAGGCCTGCATAATTGCAGCAAATGAGGTGCGCCGTCCCCACGAGTGCGCTTGAGTGCTTCATGCGCTATTATGATACATGCATTTCATTTTGAAAAAGGAACCGTAGATAATAAACAGCGCAATATTGTTTTCTTAATCATTTAAAACAAAAGTCTTCTTAAAAATCATATTTGAAAGCTTTTTTACCTTTCATACAAATAGGTGTAACATTCTACAAACGGAGACTAGACAAGAGATGCCAGAGACAGAGACATATGAAACACCCTGTATATACAATGCTGCGTATAATGTTGCAATTCTATTTTAACTGACTCGGCAATTAATTCTAGAATGAATGTCGTCAATCGTCGACATAAGCCTAATTGGAAAACCCGGCCGGTCTTCAAATTTTATGGCCAGCCGTCGGCGTCGCTAAAACCAGTCGGTCGGCGGCCGGTTCCGATGGTTAATAATGGTACTTAATAGTATCTCAAAAACCGCAAAGCATACGAGATAAAAATGTGGCTTATTGAAAATTTGCGAACTACCAGGGAAATTATTGCATAAAACGAGAGACCTCTAGTAAAGAAACATTTTGCGCCAAAATACCAGTCATCGAGTTATGTCAAAAAAGACGGAGAGTAATGCGAAGAGAACTCGAATATATTGACGTTATTCACAAATTTTCGGCCGAAGCCTTCATCAGGTGAAATTAATTTCATGTATTTTATGTGAATTATTTCATGTATGTAGAAATTTGTGAATAACGTCAATATATTCGAGCTCTCTTCGCATTACTCTCCGTCTTTTTTTAAAACATTTTGCGCCTTATGGAGCTATGTGTAGATGGGTATTGCTGTATATTAAATTTATTTCAATTTCAACTTTTTTTTCTAATTGGGACAGTGTTAAAATAACATGAAATAATATGCATGAGAAAATCCATTTCTTAGAAATCTGCAAATCCAAATAAGAAAATGAAAATGTCCTCTTGCTCTTAAAAAAGCAAGATATTCAGCGGATACCAAATATTTATTATATAAATTGCCAATATTTCGCCTTACGGCTTTATCAAGGCACAATGAAGACAGAGAGAATGGCGAGGTATTTATAGAAGGACTACATGTAAAAAGAGTTCACAGTTCACAGCAGGGTGCACACAGGCTAAGAGCAAGCTATATGGAAAAGTCAACATGACGTCCATTACAGCCGTTCATCAACATGCCGTCGTGGCGACTGATGTAGAGAGCTTCCACTGCTCTTCTCTTTTGAGTATTACTCAAGCCTCGATGTACTATCGACCAGCGAACGTGAGATTCAGGCGACGAGGTGCTGTGCTCACAGAATTAGACAGATCGTCTCTTCTTCTGTTTGACTAGAAGGGAAGCATTGGAACATGTAACGTTAATGAAATGGCACAATCTCCTGACATAATACCATAGCAATCGAACAATGAGCAGCCAGTTCAACATTAAACACGCCAAATTGTGCAAAGTTTTAGTGACTGTTATCAACCGGATCACACAGCAAAGAGACACAGTCGATATCAAGTTCTACAGAGAAGTTTGTGAACGTTTTTTCGTGCGCTTGCTAACTTTTTTAAAAATGGTCGGAGGGCCCAACATTATCGAGAAAACTTTTACACAATGATCTGAATTCTTTGAAGCTGAAGGAGTCGTGGCGATCGGAGCATTTTGAAGGAATTCAGAGCAATCCTCAAGCAACGCACGACTATTTTTCCTATCTCTGCAAGGTATTAAAAATTTCTTTTTGCCCACTTATTAAGTTCCTGCATGTGCCATCTGTTTGAATCAGTTTGTACTTCTAGCAAAGTGATACAATTAAACAATCTAATTCTGTGGCTGTGCTTCTCCACGAAATGTTGATGTACAGCACTGTTGTCCTGAGAAAAATGCTCTCGAAGACGCGATTTAATGCAACGGCTTGTTTCACCTATGTATACGGCATCACATTCCGTACATACGATTTTATAAATCAGATTCTTATAACAACACCGATTCGCATGCTCTCCGATGCTGCAGGTCTCACAGTTGTCATTGCATGTTAATCTCTGTTTCGGAGGATGAAATATCTTGCGTAGGGATTTACCAGAATCAAAGTATAGTGTCACATATTCCGAGAGAGATGATCTTCGCACAGTGTTGATCATCCGCCGCTTTGAGACTTCATCAACAAATGGACAACGAATAAATATGCGACCATCATTATCCTTCTTAGCGGTCCGACTAGGCCTGTTATAATATTGCCATTGTATTTTTCGTATGTAACGAGATGGATATCCATTCTTCCTCAGTCGATCAATTACCAGATTCCTGGAGTATTTTCTGTTATCGTAAGTAGTCGATCGTGCGTCTGCTCGCCTCAATTCACCAATTATTATAGCTCTTTTGATAGACATGGGAGAAAAGGAATCCCAAGGATATAAAGTGCCACTGTGTATATTCTTCATATACAGTCTTGTTTGGAAGCGTCCATTTTCCACATAGACTTCGGTATCTAAGAATGGTAAAATACCATTGTTAGGAATTTCCATTGTAAATTTGATGCAAGTAGAAAAACCATTAACAACAGGTAAAATGTCCTCAATGGAAATATCGGAAGACCAAAATGTACCGCTTCCGTTTGACTGCACCATTGAATGAATTAAGTATTCGCTCTTCCAGCGAATTCATGTATATAATCGCCAGCTGAGGAGCCATCGAATTTCCCATAACCAAACCATTAATTTGGCTATATTGTTTGCTATCATGTAAAATAGTGTTGGAAAACAAGGCGAGCTTCGTAAGATCGATGATATCTTCAATGTCAATATTTTTCATGAAATCATCCGATTCATCGATGTAGACTTGTAGGAATTTTCTCAAAATTTGAAATAAATTGTCATCTCCATGTAGAGGGATATTCCCATATAGGTTCGTAACGTCCAATGATGCAAAGCCACCAAGTTCATCGACTGATGGGAGGGATCGTATCCAATCCACAAAATAATCTCCATCCTTTATATGGCACGGAATATATTTCAGCAAATTATTGAATTTTGAAGAAAGAAATTTTGACAATTTGTTACCAGGTCCATCCAATGCAGCAATAATAGGTCTGCCTCTAAGTGCTCCATCTTTATGGTCTTTGGGAAGACAATAAGCAGAGGTAGGTAGAGGCTCCGAGCAACGACAGTCCATTATACCATAGTAAACATGCGGGTATCTGTCCTTGTATCCTCTAGCTATATTCGTCAGTTCTCTGTTGAATCGGGCTTGAGTAGTAGAAGGCTGTACCGCTTTAGTAAGTTCGAAATTGCCACTATTAACCGTTTCATTTTCCAAAATTTGACCATATTGATTTTCAGCCATAGCTATCAAGCGATTTGTCTTGTCTGAAGGTAAAATAATCAAATTGTCATTTTCTTTTATCTCATTTTTCAAATTAGAGGCAGTGCTCGAATTCGGTGCTTTAAGAGACTTCAAGATATGAACCATGCCACCCTTGAATTCTGATATAGCTTCAGATGGGATATCCAACCTCCTCAATTTTGAAGCGGCAACCTCCACTTCAGCACAACTCTCCATGACCATATTAGAAAAGTCTTTGTGACCAGGACCACAAGGAATGTAAGATGGTCCTTTATTCAGCAAGATACCATTATTTGATGAGATTTCCACATCAGTAAGATTAATAAAACCATTAACAGATGAAGATATTTCTTGATATTTGGGGAGCTTCTTCAATAAGAAAGTCATTTTTTTCTCTTTGGTAATACGCATTGCTCTTTCGCATTACGCATATTTGCTCTTTCAAATATTTTCTTAATAGATGTCCTTTACGGTTCATGCAATTGACAGCGTGTGATTTTGCCCAGTAATAAGAACCGACATCCATAATTGTAACTAATAAATCAAATAGATATAAATTTTTCATATCCTTATTTACATAATTTAGATTGCATGCTGATATATTCTTTTTAATCATATTCTCACAGTCTATGATCCTTAACTCGTGCTTTCCCTCTATTAGTTTCGAGACGGAGGGTTGTTAATTCTCATTCCAGATACATTCATGGAAACAATTTATCAGAATGAAATACTTTATCTCCAGGGACCCTGATTATTGTTCTGCATGCAAAAGGCAATTAAAAGTCGGAGAAAACTCCCAAAATCTTTCCGCAAAGAAGCCTTTGAACAGCGAATTGGTTCTAGCAAAGAAATCATGTTTGAACTTTGAAGTTACTTGGGAGTAGGACATTTAAAGACTTAGATATCAGACCACAAATCAGCAGGGACCAGTGTGAACAGCGGGCCTAGATTTCTTCCTGAAAACATATCGGCGATTTTTTTTCTGTTTATTCTTTTTGTACAGCTGAAGTACCAGCCAGCCATTTTTCCTTGTCCTCGGACTTGGTGCGAACCATGGAAGCTTGACTTTCTCAATAAATTGATACACGTGAGGAAAATGAAGGATTAGCAACTCCAAAGCAGCACTCCTTATCACCTTGTTTAACACTTCGCTTTTAATGAGGATAGCGAACATGAGTACACTTCTTTAATGAGTATTGTATTATCAATTCTATGAGAATCAAATTTGAAAATTAATTGCTTTCAAGTTTCAAATGAAGAAAGCATGAGTTGCTATTGTTTCGAGTTATGATGTATTGACGATTTTTAATTTTGTTAGTTATGAAACGCATTTTCATTTATAGTCTCACACTAGAATAATTATTGTCTTGTAAATTTGTCACCATTATCAACTCATTAGGAAAACGTAAACTTCATTGCAATAAAAGCAATGAGATGAAAACTGTAGAATTTTGGGTAAGTTTGTATATTGGTTTCAAATAATCGACATTGACACTATTTTTCACTGCTTCTTGCAAATCAAAGTTCATCAACGATTGCTGATTGAATCTTGACCTACAGCAAACATTGCATTTGTCTGTATTACATTGTATAAGTTTACAACGAAACGAAATCTAAGATGCCTCATACTCATACGGGCTTTGCGCCTTCAGGGTGGGCCAGAGCTAGCCGTCGAATATGCTTCATTGGTATTATCAAGAAGATACACTTACCCAAATTATGATATTATGAAGTATTCATACATAGATTAAGGAATTAATAGAGAGTGAACTCGAGACGCAAATCCTGAACGACGGATTAGTTACCACAGTTTGTGATGAAAAATGGTTTTATTAGTTTTTAAATACTCCAGACCTAGAAATTCGAAGCAAATGTGTTTATTTAGAATTTTTTTAAATCACCTAAAGTTTCAAAAAATAAAAACATTGATATTTATATAAGAGATGGCTGAAGGCGGGAGGACCATAATGAATCAATGATGTGAAAAAAATCAGCTTTCTCTCCCGAGTAATTTAATGCCACAAATAATTACGAATAAAAAATATGTACACAGCCGACGTTTCGGGTCCAGACCCTTTATCAACGCAAGGCAGCAATAAAATGACACTGTCTAAACTGGCTCGTTAGATACGCAGTATAGCTCCGGTTGTCTCATGACGTCTGTTCATTTTAGGATGGCACTTATTGATTAATCGCGATTCCACCACGCTTGTTTCAACAGGATCATTTAAGCAGCGAAGAAATTCAACATCAAAATCATCAATCGAACCGTTAACAAGACAGGTCTTACTGTGTTCAGACAAAGCACTTAGATCATTTTTATTACGAATACTGAGACTGTGTTCGTTGTATCTAATGTAGAATGGTCTAGCGGTTTTGCCTATATATTTATCACCACACTTTCTACAAGAGAATTGATATACAACACACGATGTCTCACAGTTATGATTTTGGGATAGCTTGTTGCATATTCTACAATCATTGTGTTTACTTTTTTTGCCTTTTTTCTTCAAAACATTACGCAGTTTTTTGTTGCCCGTACTGACGAGACGGACATTCAACCTATGTTTTCTTATTTGGTAATTAATTTTCCGATTAAGACTGTCGCTTATATCGCTTGCCTTGATAAAGGATCTGGACCCGAAACGTCGGCTGTGTACATATTTTTTATTCGTAATTATTTGTGGCATTAAATTACTCGGGAGAGAAAGCTGATTTTTTTCACATCATTGATTCATTGATATTTATATAAATATAACTTCCTCTGAAACGAAATTGGAGCGCACGAGCTTTTGCTTCAAGTTTATTATTCCAAGATATTGTTTCAAGATTATTATTTTCATTATTCCCTCTGCTGTTGATATTTTGTGACATCAGGTTTCACCAAAATTCGTCATCATGCTTATAAGAGTGATTTTCATCGTTTAAATTGCGAAAGCAAAGACAACGGCCGCCAAATGATTCAAACTTATCTGTCGAAAAATCAACAAAATCTTGAAGGAAATGAAATAATTAAATTAAGACAAAACAATATTCAAAAACTTCAAAGTGAGGATGCATTGGATTTATCATATATGCAATTTTGTTATTGCATATTCAAGATGGACATTAAGGACTAATTTTTCCGTCATTTCTACTGATATCCTTTGAAAACCAATCACTAAATTTCATTTTTGTATCATTCATGCGCATTTGAAAGTTGAACTTTAAGATAGACATTCATCATCTTTCTCGAATAAAGTCACCGATTTAATTGTTGTGTGAACATTTCTACTGAACAAAAGGCGACGAATATCCTTTCAGTTTCCAAGGTCGGTTTTGAATTCACATTTAAAGGCAATGATAAACTTTTCATGAATATTTTGAGAATTAGTCTCTATCTCAAAGCCTTATAAATTGTAATACACTTTGTACTGCTTACGACGAAGAAATTGAGAAAAGACGATGGTTCACGATGATGATTTTCCTAAAGATGCATTCTGCATTTTGTTGCAGCGACTATCAAATCTTAGATGAATGCGCTCAAGATAATATTACAATTTTAGTGCTTGCTTCTTTTATCGGTGTATTTGAAGACTTCTCTTCGGCAGAAAATTATTCGCTCGACTCGAGAGCCAACAATCAATTTCGGTTACAAGCCATCTTCTTTCCATAGGGATAGTCAAATGAGTGAAATAGCAAAGCAAGACACCAATTATGACACACCAAGTTTCCTGAAAACAAACGATGTTGAGTTTTAGTATCAATATTGAAACTAATTGCTCTGAGGAAGAAATCATTCCAAAACCCCTTGACTTATTGAAATAGAGCTAATCCAAGACATCGTTACATTGCTTTTCTTGAAAAATGTCGGCTCAAACTTAGAACCATATCTTTGCTTAAAAACGGGATGCTCTTCATGCTTTGCTCATATAGACATCGGGAATTTCAATTTTCGTATAAAAGTGCTATAACATACTTCCTCAATCTTTTCTCAAACCCAAACAACAGGACTGTGTCCCATATCATAACGAAGGACCCTTGATTTCGACGCTAGAAATTTTTGTTTTCTGTGCCCCAATTTTGTAGATTCTGCGTTTTTCTACGATGCATGGGCATTTTTCCATGACTGTATACTTTACATATATACGACCTATTTCCATTCCTCAAGAGTACCACTTATATAGCGCTCTATATTATTAATTTTAAAAACTTAGTTTCTGAAGTAATTATGGACTCCTTGCCGTTCCTAAAGCAAAAACAAACTATCAAACTCTTAAAAATGATTGGAAGTCAATTGAACAGCAACTTATATATGTCAAATATGCAATAAATGCCACAGCCGTATGATCTTAATTAACCGAAGTCTTAATTATCCGTGTCAGAATTAAGGAGCTTCGACTGTATCAATTTTTCTCAGACTCGTGCGGATTTCAATGCTCTGACAAGTCTATTCAGATCTTGGCAACATGGATTATAGAAATGTCTGCATGTAAATAGATCAAACTGACTTTAAAGAGAAGACACACATGAATTCGGAATACGCCATGAATTTAACTTGCGGAATGATGTGTAACAAAGTGACATACTGTACAACACAACTTGATAAGTCGCACAAGCTGATGACCACTCTAGTGAACATGTAAACCATCATGAATAAAAGCTTGTATACGTTATGAAGACATCAAATCCTAAAATTTATTGGAATAAATTTATCATTTTATTTTATTCTGAATTCAAGTAGAAGATCTTCCTGAATTCCGTTGCAGCTCTCTCACGTTTTGTGGTCGAAAGCATAGCATTTAGATGAATCAGTAATGCAAATGGCCAAAGCTCTCAATTGATTGTAGAGAAAATAAAAGTTGGCGATTTCATGTTACTCTACTACCAACATCATATTTATATTCATTTTTGCTCGTGCAATTATGCAGTGCAATTCAATTTTCTATCTATGTCTCTTATTTTCTCGATAAAAGTCTATCCTTTATTGCTGCTCACATTTATTTCAAGCACTGTGAATAGCACTCAAAATTCATTTGTTTACTTCGCATGTGTTCATCTATCCTGAAAGCGTATAAATAAGTGTTTCGTGACTCCTTAATGCATTACTCAAGGCGAAAGACAACTTGACAATCATTTCAGCGTGAAAGGAATAAGTTGAACTCATCGACAAGCCGTGAGAGAGTTATTCATTCTTACAATTGAAATGCAGCTGAAAACAGCACGGAAAATTGCAATAAGTACCTAAAACAAGAATGTTTTTATAACTCTAATTTCCTAACTCTGTTGCATCTTTATCATTTTTTATTATATCTTTATGAGAAACTTTTGTGCAGTCATAAAAATGGAATCACGATGCCTATGTCAGATAGTTTGATATGAGGAATTGTATCAGGTTTGCAAAAGATACACACTTTGTTTGCAAAGTCAAATCAAATGCAAAATAAAAGGCTTTGGTCCTAAAATTCAAAATGCAGATCAAAAGCTTTCGCTAAATATCCAAAAAAACATAAATTCTAAATGGAAATTGATATATTATATCTGATGCAAGAAATAAGGAAAATCTGCAAGATTAAGAAGCTGTTCCTTAATAGTTTGATACGCTCCTACAAAAACGCACTTGCCAAAATGTGCAACGAATTGTAATATAATACACACTTTTAGGACGGGAGCTACTGACACTTTCTTCCTAAATTCGCGCACAAAGGGATTAATGGCATGGATTTGTAGATCTTGAAACACTGAACACACAAATCAAATTCTTGAGTGTCACAGCCAGTCGCTTTCGGTTATAGGTAAGGTTGAAGGATTCCCATTGGAATCCAATGGAAAAACTCAATGGCATTCTGATAAATAGTTTCTTTTCTGAAAAAGAAAATGTAAGAAAATTGCCAAGTGTTTCACAATCCATAGATATTTCTTGAGTTTTTCCATTGGATTCCAATGGGAATCCTTCAACCTTACCTATAACTGAAAGCAACTGGCTGTGACACTCAAGAATTTGATTTTTGTATTCAGCGTTTCAAGATCTACAAATCCATCCTATTAAGCTCTTTGTGCGCGAATTTAGGAAGAAAGTGTCAGTAGTTCCCGGACAATTTAATCAAGTCACAAAATGCATTGTCATTTTTGATAACTTTGAACAAAATTTATCCGCTAACATATTTAAGTAGCATCCATGGCTACCATCATCGTGCATAAAGATAAAAGACAATGGGATATCAACTTTTTTCACAAGTTCACAATATTGAATAATCAAAAAATTGAAATATAATGAAATTAATAGCCCAGTGAATGCTCCAACTCAAAACTCATCCTCAAAACCGAAAGACCTCACAAAGACAAGTTGACCATCGTCAAGATGCGATGAAGACACAGCCTACTCCTCTACCAAGGACGAGAATTCGGAGTCTGCCCTCACGAAAATTCTTCATGATTTTTCATGAGATTTTTTCTTATATATGTCTTATGAAATTTTATGCGGCCTTGGAACGTTTTCTCATCAAATATCTCATCAAGGCTCATGAGTTTCTCATAAAAATCTCATTAATAAATTAACAGTTGCTCTTTCAAACTTCAGAATTTACTTTCCTGGCATTTAGTTATTGAGGCTTTCTTTGCCTCGCCACTTTGCCCCTGAGCATTCCCACGCCATATCAACAATTCTATTGCAGTATTCGCAATAGCGAACCATTATTCTACGATAAGATATTGAATTGTTACTGCATATATCTATAGTTTCAACATCTAGCATTCAACATCTAATTGTAAAGTCAAATTACATACGCATAATTTCAAGAAGGCTGTTGCAGATCGCTATGTTGTGATCTATATTGTTGCTTTTTATCCTTTATACACGTAGACTAAACTTGGAGATTCTTATCGATTGAATAAGCTTTCTTATGATTCTTTCCTTTCGCGGCTAGCATGCATACCTTACTACTTATAAACTTATTTTCACGAAAACCTCATGAATGCTCATTATTTTCCCATGAACGCATCATGAGATATTATCCTCATCAATGTTCCCATTACCACTCATGATGTTCTCATCAAAGTATCATGAGAACATCATGAGTTAAATATTTTCTTATGAGAACATCATAAGACTCATCATCACCTCATGAGCTGTCATAATAATCTTATGAATCCGCATTAAATTTCATGGGTTCTCATGAAAAATTTTCGTGAGGGTGTCAAAGCGTCTCCTCTCAACGGAAGACGAAGAAGCACTGAGTTTTGACTTGAATATGTGCTGGCCCCGAAGTGCAAATGACAAGCGGAATTTAAAAATCAATGGTGAAGTAATTAATTCCTTCGACGCATCAAGTCAATCAAGGAGATCGGTGACAAAGGAGAAGACATCAAACATCTCATCCAATCCAGTATGAGTCTCATACTAAAGAAAAAGTAAACGCTATCCAAAAAAATATTTGCGGTGCTGAAGACAGTAAAGAAAATCTGAAAAGATAGAGGCATCTACATGTATATCAGCAAATCGGACAAAGGAAACGTTGATGCAATTATAAGCATTATGATGGAATCATTGTACCATCAAAATCAAAGGGGGTTCCAAGAGTCTTACAATTTATCTGTGTGACATTTGAAAATGTAAAGCGCTATCATTTAACGGGTTCTACATTCTTTACAGCACTTCAACGAATAATAGTGTCAACTTTGCCTTAAGATAACATGGAAACAGCAACAAAAAAAAGGACAATTATAAGGAAAGCTTTGAGGAGTTGAAGACTAAAAGACGTTTATTATGAACAATTGAGCATGGTCACTAAATGTCAATCTAAAATTTACAATGACCAGTTATAGCCCAAAAACACAATCAGCGCATAAGTTGTGAATTCTTTCTTCCACTGAGGCCTTTCGACCAACAGTGCCGGTCACCATCAGAGCCACTGACAGACAAATTAAAGCGCATTGCCACATTACATGCACGGAACAAATCTTATACAACGTGCTAAACACTAGAGACACAGAAGAATCAATAGAGCATCCCAAATCCCATAGAAATAGACAACAGGGGATAAAGTGCTATTATGGAACGACCGCTCCATAATAGAATTCATAGTATAAATGAAATAAGCCGACTGAATATTCTGTCGGTTCCGGTGTGTTCATCGTTCAAAAACTCGGTTGCATTTTAAATAGATGACTTTTCTGATGCTAAATTTCAGATAATCAGCAAATCCTTAAACTTTAATTCCGATAAATATCGCATTAAAAAATTGCCTTACATGCATATTCAACACAATTTCCATGAGCCAGATGCAAATTTTTCGATAGCAACCGCAGTCAAGAGCGACAATTTCCAATGTTAGCCGCGGTTGTTATTCGAAGAAATGCAGTACTTCCTCATGTCAATTTCCAAAATTGCTTTTGCTTGTCTTGACAATGGCGACAGAGTCCAGAACATCGACTATGCAAGAGAGGCATTGCCTTAAAAGAGAGGACGTTGCCTTAATCTTTGTAGAGGTAATTCCTTGCTTCGAAAGTTTAAATGCGAGCATGCGCTCTTATATATATATTTGCTGTAAATCACAGAAACAATTCTGAAAATAAGGAGCAACGCTGAATTGAATATTATGTCGTCAATAGAAGTTGAAGTCTTCTTCTCCTGTTGACGAAGTACAACAAAACCTGTCAATTTTCCAATCAATTTCGGGTCAGGCGTGAATAATGCGCTCGCACTTAGACTACTTTTTATTGCCATTCATCTTCATATTGCAAAATTAATGGAACATTTCTCAGTTGTTCTCTTCGATTCATTTCCGGTAAATTGTCATCAGGCTTTGCACTTTCAACATCGCTTCTATAGTGATCCTCTCCGATAGAGAGACATTGGAAACGTGACAAAAAACAAAGTAAGAGGGAGACCAAAAGATGGCGTCCCGGGAAGACTTCGAATCGTCGCCATTTAAATATCATGGCATGATACACTGACCATTTACGCTATTGTGTTTGCAACATGATTCATTCAAAGACAATGGAAAATGAAGATTTGGAGCTATTGGAATTACTTTAATTCCGGTCCCTCCAGGACCGGACTCAAAAGATGCTAAAGATTTAGCTTATGGACGCTTGATGAAAAACGTTTGACACAATTGGAATTTAAGTGTAAGAATATACCAACTCAGGAAATCCTCCAACGTACCTACTATTATTCAGCAAAGAAATCAAAATTAAGTGTTGAAAATCAAACCCGCCAAAATGGTCTTATCAACGTTGAATGCAGGATGAGAACGCAGTAAACTATGGGTGACGCGTTGCATCTTTACACACGCATAGATGTACGCATACTGGTATACGTCGACTTAAAAACACTGTTACTAGAACTGCGCGTTGGAAATTTGTCCAAACATGCATTGAGTCCAATTTTGAATACATGTCGATACTCTACACATCCATATAATCTCCCTGCAAGAGGAAGCTGAATGTAATGTACAACAGATGCCTGAGAGTAGCAGCAAGGGATGTAAAGGCACCTACCTATCTCAAGTTTCATGACAATGCCGAATGCACCGGATCGAGCTGGAACTTCGATGGTATGTGGCATTATCCAGGACAATGCAGTCAATATGGATGACAGCGGCATCGAGCGAATCAATAAACCCCGAGAATGTTTTGACAATTATCAATTCCTAATATGTCATGCTCCATTATCTCTTATTGAATATTTTTCGTTATGTGATCGATCACGAGTGCGCCGGAACGTGTTTTTGCAGCCGAAGGGGAAACTGTCAGATATGGTCGAAATTCTCTCAGGTTTTATGGGACAAGTTTCTAAAACAAAGTCCATCTAATATTCGGAAACTCTCTCCTTGATTTGAGACTGTTCGAACCTGCTATCCTACATGCAGAGTTGGAAGTGGGTCGTGGGTCATGGGTCAGGTGGGTCAAACGGGTCACAAAATCGCGTGGGTCACGTGGGTCGTGGGTCATGTTTTTCCAAAAAGTTGGTGGGTCAGGTGGGTCAGGTGGGTCACATATGCCGTTGGTCAGGTGGGTCGTGGGTCAGACTCCGTTGACCCACTTCAAACCAGTTTGACCCACGATAGATTTGACAATCTCAAATACAGTAAACTTCATTTATTCGTATTCTAATCATTCATGAAAAATGATTGAGTCAGTGTCACTGAAAGGGGTGTTGGATGCACACAGTCAAAATATGCAACACTATTGACTTTCACGTGCCTCATGCAGTTTCGAAAGGGGCGGAATTCACACAAATAAAAGGCTCGAAAACAATTGCTGCTATCTACTGAGAGATGTTGGTTGGTGGAGAGAAGTTGTTTGAGTACAATTGTGTCTGCTCGATTCTCTGTCGCTATGTCTGACGATGCCCTATGATGTGTGACCTTGAATATCCTCTAGTAGAGATTAAAATGGTAAATCTCCGGTAAAGATTGATCAGAGCCTAAATATTTTCGAAATATGTAATTGATCAAAATATCTTTCATATACATGCTTCACGTCTAAAACATTTAGCCGTTCAATCTACTTTCGCATTATACATGTTCCATGCATCTCATTGCTCATTCGATACATGATAATCTGCAATACGATAATTCATACGACGGTCATTGATATAGACTTATCCCTTTCACACAGACTTATTACGGCAGAGGTCTGTGAGGAGAAATTTTTTTGACACTTCGTATCAATAAAAAGTTTCGTTTTGATATTTGATTTGGTATTAATTGAAATAGGAATATTTACATGATATCACGAGCGATTGTTATCACAACGTACTCGTACATGTAGCGCCACTCAAATATATCAGTTCATCTATATGTACTGCAGGCTTGAATTATAATATTATAACACTTCGTGCATTTTCAGCTTTTTTTCTGTTAGCGGAAGAAAAACGACTGTTAATACGAGGGGCGTACCAAAAGTTCGTGACGTTTGATTACCATGGTTTTAATTCGACTTTTTTCTTTAATCATTCATCGTTGTCATGTTGTATCGATCATGTGCATTGCCTGTGGAGTATTGTCGGTTGATCGGTAACCTATAGAGACACGAACTGAAGCCGGTAACAAGTGAAGCAATTTTACTTTTGTCAGCATGACGGACTTCACAAATCGTAAGTGGAGATCTTGTCTGCTCTTTCTGTCCAAGGAACGGGAAACACCAACCCGATCGGCTGGGCGTCTAAAAACATTCTTCGAGACAATGCTCCTGCAAGAGCGACCATCAAGCAAATGTTCCCATAGGGACGGAAGTCATTGGAAGACGTTGAGCGCTGTGGCCATCCATCCACTCCAGCCAGCGAAGAAAATGAAGATTTGGTTTGGCAGCTGATCCAGTCTGACAGACGCCCAACATTTGATGAACTGGAGGAAAAGTCTGGCCAGCTGTCGCATGGGACTCTTGAGCGTATCTTCCATGACCGCCTTGAGTTGTCCAAAGTTTCGGCTCGTTGGGTACCAAGGCTGCTGACTGCAGAACAGAAAGGCGCTCGTGTCAACAACTCCTCTATTGTTCTTGGTCTTCTGGAAGACCATGAGGAAGGGTTTTGGAGGAGACTACTGACTTTCATCTCATCAGTGCAATGAAGTTGGCAATCGGAGGTATTCGTTTCAATGGTGAAAGAGATAAAGAGAGCACCGAAAGCTTCATTCGGGAAATTTCCGCAGGATTGGCTTGAAGAAGGAATGAAGAAACTTGAGAAGAGATAGGAAAAGTGTATTGGAATTTAAGCTAACCAGATCGAAAAAAAGAGCTTTTAAAGGTATGCTTTTAATTCTGCCAATAAACATTTGTGCAAATGGAAGTTAAATGTTTTCCTGTGAAATGCAACTGTCAGAACTATAAGAAATAAAATCTAGATATGCACTTGGGCCAAAATGGACGTCTATAGATAGGAGAGACAAACGTCACGAACTTTTGGTACGCCCCTCGTACCATATTTGAGGTCGTATATTACGAAAATGATACTTATTTTGGATTATTTTGGATTCTTCAACTCTTATTTGAAGTTTTTTATATGGGAAATAATAAAAAAACGTAAATTTAGGCCTATCAGCATTGTCATGCTGTATTCAATGAAGGTGTCTACAAGGCTCTCTTGGTTAACAAAATTCATGAAATGCAGTGGAATTACTGATATTGTGTTTATATGTATTCATATCAATATAATGAACCACTTCCCAGGTCAACTTTTGTAGATGTTTGAACCTGTTTTTTCGTATCTCGAGTTATCTGACTCACTGTACTTTGTAGTAAACTGTGACACAGGGAAATGAGCGGTTTGGTTCTACGAGTTGATGTCATGGGAGCACTCGTGATTGGTGCATGCGAAACTTGAGGCCGAACACAATAGCAGAGTAGCTACTGCAAAATAACTTGACTGCATCATGTCAGGGCGCTCTTGTAAACATGATAAGAACCAGTTCTGCTATATTTGTGGTCGATATTTGAGTAAAACATCACAACGGTATTCGATTGCTCTTTAATACAATCTCTATACAAGGATCTATAATTTAGCAACGGCGCATGATTTCTGCTTTGGATTGAAAATAACACAATACGTTGGAAAGGTGTGGGCTCCTGAATGCTCCTGTTCCAACTGTTACTCTACTTTACTGGGTTGGATGAATGGTACGCGTAACGGAATACCTGTCGGTATTCCCGGAGTTTGGAGAGAACAAAAAGACCATCATTCTGACTGCTTCTTCTGTCTCGCAAAGGTAGGTGGAGTAAGGTCAAAACCTTTTCATCCCGACTTATGCTCAAGTAGAGCACGTGTGCCCCATACTGAATCCTTGCCAATACCGAATCCACCCTTGGTTGAAGTTGACAATAGCAGCTGTACATCAGATGAAGTACCTGTATTGCACGATGACGAATTCGCGAACGTCGACTCAAAATGTTAGTGCAGGGATTTTCACAGGACCACAGGTAGATAAAATTGCTGACAACGATATACATGTATTTGTGAATGCCCTTACTTCTGAAGAGCAAGAGCGCTTTACGTCCATTCTTGAGGTATTTAGAAATATGCTAGTTCCAACCGATGTTGTTACCGTAAGAGAAAAAAGAAGATTGGTGGATCTAATGATTCGGCATTGTCAGAGACTGGAGATAAATTATAGCCCTAAAATCCATTACCTTGGTTTGCATTTGCCAGAACTGTTGTCTCGACAGGTTCAAGTTAATGATCAGCATGGTGAAAGACTGCATTAGACATTCAAGGTGTTTGATACTCGTTATTCAAAGAAATCTCTGAGAAAACTTTTACTGGATTATATTTAGATAAATGCAATTTGATATGTTGAATGATGACAGATCATCACGAGCCTTATGGAATTGCTTTCTTTTTCTTCATGTACATCTATGAGCGTTCATATAAGCATTTCATTAAAATGCAGTCTCACTACTGAAACATACTACTCATGAGATATAAACTAATAACGTTATCTACATAGTACATGTATCCTTGTCTTAGAATGAAGCACCATCATTTCTATGCTCATCAATGAATCCAATACAATCATTGTAGCTCCACAAATTAATATAAATTACCTCTACTGTACGATGCAATAACCAAATATAAGGTATTTTCCAAGTCAAAATAATGAAAATTAAAAATTCAATATATATGCTAGAAATGAATTTAGAACAAATATTGTATTCATGTTTTGTACACTCAAATTGATAGGAAAAAAGTGAAATTGTTTTGCTAACAATTTAGTGTACGAACAGTGTAATAATATTCACGCGTTATGCATGATTGCTCCATTTGCTTTTCAATGAATGTCATTCTTACATCAAATATAGGCCTACAACTTTCTACTTAATAGTTAGTGGAAGTTAATGAAATTTGAATCGATTGCCATCAGAAGCAAGAAAATATTAGTTTGACGAATTTTGTGGGATAATTTTCACACATGTTATCTAACATAATAAATGCACGAATAAATGATTTAGGCCTACTGCAATCTTATTTTTTAACTTCATTTGATTGAGAAATGCAACATTTGAAATTTAGTCTGCAGGGCCCTCAACTTAACTAATCATCTCTCTACGAGTTAAATAGGTAGCACTAAAAAGGATAGTCAAGAATTATGACAAGAAACAGAGTCGTTTAAATTTTATTAGGACTTTAGGCATTTGTGGTACATGAAATTTGATTGTAAGATAATTTTGATGAGGTTGCATGTCTATTTGTCATGTGACAAGAGATCTGATACACTTGAATCTTCATAACAAATCTTATGGTGGGTCAAATTCTTTTATCGTATCGTTATCTTCTACTTCATCTTCTCCTCAATCAAAGCAATTCTGACGCAATTGACATGTGCAAGCATCTGGGCGACCACACCTGCAGGTTTTAGTTTTGTCAATACATATAAGCAATTTCCGCAATTACTACACTGCCCAACGCACAGTGTGGCAGACAGGCAGGAGTTCTCGAGTAAGTCATCATTTTTTTCTCACTCTACTTATATTTACACACTACTTTTTTCATTACCTACCATTTGAATATTTTCAACATTTACATTTGTGTTTTATTCTTATTTTTCACATTGGTTTTACTTACAGAATAGTTCGATTTGCGATTTAATTCATTATTAATTGTATTTCGCCTAAGGTTAGCCCTTGCTAATTTGATTAACACTAATTTTGATACTACGAGGCCTCTATCTAGATAGACCTGGAATCTTGAATGAAAATGAAACTAAAGATGATGCCAGAAACGGAAATTGCACTCACATCATTCACCCTTGCAGCATGTGGGTTAGGTGGGTCAGGTGGGTCAAAGATGTGGTGGGTCAGGTGGGTCGTGGGTTAGGGTACCCCGTGGGTCAGGTGGGTCGTGGGTCATGTTTTCGTGAAAAGTCGGTGGGTCAGGTAGGTCATGGGTCAGGTTTCGTTGACCCACTTCCAACTCTGCCTACATGCAGAAGAAAAGTGGAATAACTTGATTATGCGTGAGTTGTAAGCAACAATATTTCCACCTCTTCCGTGCATTTATCTACTTTGATTTTTACTTCATTGGATTATTTCAATACTTATAGCTTTTGGTTTAGTCACATGCATGCCACATGTCGTGAATATAATTGTAATTAAATTAACACTAACATTAAAGTTCCCTGAAGATAGCTTCGTGAAGAGAACAGAAATTAATTGGAATCTATTTGTTATAGAACTAATATAAGTCAACTTGGCGTTCCCTATACTTTGAATCACTTACAATGAGCCAAGGCATTTTTTCGCAATGCAAATCGATTGTTTTCTGTCGCTGTCACTCCTGCTCCTCACTCAGAGCAAGGTTGTGTCAAATATGGGAGTGACGCCATCAACTTTGATTTCAAATCGAAGTTGAGTCGATGTACTAATTCTAACTCCCAATTCTTTCAGATGAGCACCGAAAATCCAAACGTCGTAAAGATTTTGCGCACATTACTGGTCTGTCACCTGGCGACTTTCGACTGTTTCCATTATTTAATTACAAAAGAAACTTGCAACAAATTGAAGTTCAACTCTCGAGAGTTGATATCAAACTGTCATCTCCATCATCTTCAAAAGATGTGTTGCAAGAGTTATTTTCATTAAGAGTAAGGTCTTCATCCTTTACTCGAAGTTCATTTTTTAGTTAAAGTATCAAATGGGTTTGATTGTTTAAAGAATTATATTCATCAGTGTGGGATATTGAATCTCCACAAAAATTCAAAGTTTGCACAGTTGCTGATGGCAATCAAAATTGACATTATAAACAACAGTCAGGAAGAATTTGCAGCGAACTCAACATTCTAGATCAAAATCCTTTTATCTCAATATCATTTTATTATTCATTTTCTTAATGGAATTTTCTTGCTGCTTCGTGAAAACATCAATATACTTCAGATTACATACCATGAACAAGAGCAGTAAGAGTGACAATTTCATTCTTCGTACTAATTAAAAGACTTCTCAATTGGTTTTTATGCTTTGAAAGTACAAGTCATCGACAGGAGCTTATGCGATTGATTATTTGTTTTACCGGAGCATTGAATATATGAAATAAGAAAAGCAATCTGACTCCATAGTTGCGAAAGAAGAACGTGCTCTGACAGTTATATGAAAATCAGACATAAACATTGTTTGTCACATATAATACAGCATACTACATCAATGTATTGCATGTAGGTCTACATCTTAAGCTGACTATATCCGCTGCAAACAACTGTCTTCCTACCTGTCTAGAAATAAACGAAGGAAACAAATAGTCCAAGAATTGGCGAAATTATCTTCTATCATCTGTTTCTGGATAGCATTTTTGGTTCTGGATAGTCTTTTCTCAACTCACCCATCGGAACAAACCGGTCAGCATCTGTAAAATTTTCTATAGCCTTATTATTCAAAAGATGAGAACAA
This sequence comes from Prostheceraeus crozeri, assembly GCA_907163375.1. NCBI lineage: Eukaryota > Metazoa > Platyhelminthes > Polycladida > Euryleptidae > Prostheceraeus > Prostheceraeus crozeri. The sequence goes on from CAJQUW010010328.1 coordinate 111,618, forward strand.
TGTATGACCTAAATAATTATAGGAGCTGCAGACGATCCTGCTTTTTTCCTTTATTGTTGCACATTACATCTTGTTTTCTTGCATTCCCATGATGTTCTGATACTCTGATATGTATTACTAATGTCATAATCAGTGGCGTCTTCTCCGTACCTGCGAGGCCTTCGGCGCATCCTCAAAAATTATTTACCAATATTTATAAAAATGAAAAGTGTCATCATTCATTTAAATTCGATAGCTTCTCGTGATAGCTGTGCACAGCTTTACGTCTGAAAATCAGACGCTCAGCCTCTAGTCTTGCAGTCAGTGCTCGAATCACAGCTGTTTTCTTCGAACAATTGGACACACAAGCTAGTCGTGTGTTCAGACGGAGCACTGATGTTCAGACAGAGCGAAAGAGAGTTGTGTGCGTGTGAGGCAGTAAGCGCACGCGTCCACGCAAATATTGGCTTTTCCGATTGACATGATGCTTAGCCTTCTCCAATTTTTGCAATGAACAATGAAATTCTACGCGATTCTTGATCGAGGCGCGGTATCTAACTATAGTTAGGGAAGCGCAACCCAATTGTTCCTGGATTCGCTTTATGTCATAGAGGCCACTACGTCAACAGTAGCAGGTGGCTGACGTTCAGACAAGACTGCGATCAGATGATGAGCGTTCTCCAATGAATGCAGAGCAATGTATCTGACTTGAACACCCAGATTCGGTAGAATTCCATAATTTGTTTTACGTGATTGATGTGACGCTATACACTGTAAACTAGCACCTCCTAAAATCGAAGAAACCTGCATCCTAAAGCGCCACACACTAGAATTTTAGGAGGTTGCGTGAAATAGAATGTTGACATACTAAAGAGAACAATAACCTCAGTGCGCTAGCCTCCTAAAACGCTTTGCTTTAGGATTTTTTTATTAGTTACGAATAGTTCCTGCTTTAGTGTGTGATTTAGGAGGTGCAAGCTTAGAGTGTATGTTTAGTACTGCAGATGAGATCATAACCACGTCTTTCGTCCGAAGGGAATGTACTGAAAAGATGACAGTCGTCAAGCAAGGTAGGCCAACACCTGATATAAAATTGAAAGTACTCACAGAGAAAGAAATACAGAAGGCATTTTAATGCATCAAAATTTCAAGCATGTGAGTGGCTGACCGGCCGTGAGAAACGTAAGAAACTGTTGGCCTTGCCTCCTTTTTTCTCGAGAAAATGTGGTCTGGACTGAGAGGGGATATAGTGATCTCAGTTCCTTGATTAAGGCGGTTAAACGACATGAGCAATCAACTTCTCATGTGCACTTACACTTGACCTTGAAAAATGCTCGGGAAATTGTTATTAAAAATTCATCTTTTATGAAAATTAATGTTGTAACATAAAAGTGTTTGGCATAGAAATAGTATTCCAATGCCGAGTGAAGGCCTATGGTCAGGGAACACGCGACGCCACTGGTCATAATAGATGACATTAGTGGTGAAAGCCGGGTGAATTTGTGGATGCCTCATCTGATCAATGAATTCACTGACGGCTTCGATGCTGTAAACTCTACAAACAGTCGTCGCACAAGTGTCTTCAACATTGATGCCTCAAACAGCTTACCGGTACCTTTAAAGGTTGACGATTGGTGATCATTGTCGGATCAACAATATATGTCTTCAATATCCTTGATCGTACTTCGATGAAGAAAAGCTCAATGTTCAGATGGAATCCTCAACAGACTGCATGATGTATCGGCTCCCTTCATTGTTGAGCTACTTTGCAACATCATCAACAGCAGTGTCATCGAACGATATCCGCCATATCTCTTTCAAGATTTGTGTAGAATCTCCCATTCCAAAATCGAATCCACCATCGATTGACAATTTCAGAACTAATATTTTTAGGAGCTTTCCGAGCAAAATCCTGGAACAGCACACTTTGAAGCATCTGAAAAAGACGGTTTTGTGAAATTTTCCAGCCATAGAAAAATGTCGGTCAAAACATAGGAAGGAATTTCAATTATGTGAGAAAGTCGAAAGTCATCAATGTTGTTTGTTGAACCTCAGTGTACACACTGAGGAATGCCAAAAATCGCAATGTTGTTGCTTTTCGACATTCTCATTTGAACTTCTTGTGCTAATAACTCGGCATTGTATATCATCTCATTTCTTAAATTATTGTTTTCTTCTTTCATTGTATTGACTTTTTCTTGAATATTTGCCATTTCTTTCTGAAACTCAACTTGCTTTGATAGAATTTGAGAAATGGTATCTTCAAAGTTATTTACTCTTGAAACGAGATGCTTAATACTATTGCTCTTTTCATTCAGTTGTGAGGAAAATGACGTAATACTGCTCGATTTTAGGTCTTCCGAGCGGTTATCCAGGTCCCTCGTCCAATTAGACCGCGTCGTCCGCTTGGGAGTGTTGTTATTCATACTTTTATTGAAGTCACAAAAAATCGAAGGGAATCGACCTCATCATTTTTCACTTCGAAGTTCAGCGTCAACCCGTCATGCCACTCGTCACGACTGTCTATTGTTATCTTTGGTATTTGATACCCGAAGAAGGGATCTATTGTGTTACGTTTTGCATGCAATTGCTATTGAAATCACGTGACCTCCCACGCCGCAGTTGCACCAACGACCAGCAAATGCGACTCACTTGGAAACCGGAACTAGTCCTTTAGATGTAATAAGGTTTGAATGACAATGAGGCTAGAAGTCGCAATGACACCAAAGTTCGATTCTACAGGATGAGAGGATGCCAACGATGTAAATTTCGACTATAATCAACACTATTTCATGTATTTCCGAGAGATGCACACTTGCACAGGTGACGAGAATCACAGCCAACCAGCACGACCGACCGAGTTAGTTGTGAACTGTCAAAAAGACTAGAAAATACAGCAGAGAGATAAAGAAAATTCGGGTAAGTTGACAAAAGAGTGCTTTTCCTACCTAAGTCACGGATTTCCGGCTAAATGCAGCAATCTTGGGTAGAAATTGACCGTTATGAGTCTATGACAGACCGACAAAGCAATTAGACAATTAAGTTCTACCTGTCTATAATTTATTATATATTTATTTAGATACAGTTACAGAAATCATTGGTTACACGTCCGGTCATCTTTGATTCACATAGCTCATGCATCGAGGATGTACTGTCAGTGTGGTAGAGAGCTGTGGTGACAATTCGGTTACACCACTCTCAATTAAGCTCGCGCTTCGCGCTCGATCGTGTAATTGCTCGTGGTGTAACCTTTAAATGTCCGATTCCAATTGAGCAATCCCTGAAGCCTTGAGTAAGGAATTCTTATGCGGGAAACTGATTTTCATGATGTTCAAGTTCATCGCAAACTTTAAGCATGCATCGTCCGAGTGCTGAAGATAATTTTATCACATGGCGATCTATGATTTGCAGGGTTGGAACCGGCCAGGGACGGGCCGGTGACCGGTGTCATCAAAACCGGCCGGTCGACGGCCGCTTCCAACCCCGATAGTTTGTGTATGAACTTCTCATAGACAGTGCTCTGCTTTTCACAACCCCTCTTCGGGAACCCTCACCAGATACTGTTCAGCCATAATTCTGATAATCTTTCATCTGACAAGAAGAATAATCTGTTCAAGTCAATGTGGGTGCCGCTTTTCATATTTGCAGCGGTATGAAGTCATGAGATGACGCCAGATTATGCACACTGAAGATCCGACAGGTGACCATTCGCAAAGCTATCTATCCGACTGATGGTCGTCCTCTGGTTCCTTTTTCACGAACAATGCTTTGCAGTAAATGGAATCATTCTTGATAAGATTCTTGACAGAAATGGAGACCAAGCTTTATACTCCAAAAAATCTGGTTACCGAGTTCTATCTGGTTACTCACTTGTCAGACACGTTCAAAGCAAAACCCAACGGGACGCAGGTTGAAGCTTTTGATAAAAATTAAATTTTGTATGTTTTCTCCGATTAAGCGAAAAATTCCAAGTCTAGAGCCGCAATTTTTGACATGGAAATCTTGACCCTCGCTCCACTGCGGTATTTTTCCGAACTCACCTCACTGATCACCCAAACTATTTCACCAATTTTGCTAAACCGTACATTAATCGAAAGGGCATTGAAAGGTGATTCATGAAAACAGCATTGCTTTTATTTTTACATTCATCCCTTTGGGCTGAGGTGAAAGGTCAAAGGTCAAAAATCACCGACTTTTAACAAATTTCCAATAGATCACTATTTGAAGCGGAAAATGATAACAACAACTAATAAACCATACACGTATAGAAAGATCTGGTAAAGTTGGCTAATATAATGATGATTATTAATCGTCATGAGATTGCATCATTGTATTAGATGAGGTAAAAGGTCAAATAATTCAAACTTCTAGTTCAACTCAATAGCAGTAAAATCGTACATTTAGTAGGCCTATTCAGTTTCTACAGATGAAGAACCAACCCAATTCGATGAACTTTTATCGAAACACTGAGGTTAAAATCAACATGATTCTGAAAATTTTCAAAAATTGCTGCAAAGATGCAGAACTAAAATGGAAAAAAATTAAAAAAATCATATTTCAAATTTCAAACATGCATGGGCCTATATAATAAGCAGATCATTTCATATTCACAATCTCTGAATTTGGGAATATCTTAATATTGATGGGAAAAATCCTTTATATCATTTCAACTTATTTCAGCAAGAATTTATTTGCTTATTTATTTTATTTTCTATTTATTTATTCCGCAATATACATTGGAGGTGAATATACCGAAATCAGCCAAAATATTCCAAATAGTCTAATTTTATAATAGAATTCACGCCAAAAGTATAGTGCAAAATGTATTTTTCTACAGTCAAAAATTGCATAATGCGTACACTGTAAACTCTAGGACACGAAATTTCGCTTTAATTAGGCACGAAATTTAGGCATCAATTCTAACCAACACAAGGCACGAGTAGGCACGAAGTTCTTAATTCCGCGTTCGTGCCCATATTATTTTTCCTTCGATTTCATTGGATAAACAAATACTTGGTTTGGTGCCTATTAGTGCCTAGTGTCGCCTACTGGTGCCTCGAAGCACTAGAAAGGCACTAACTAGGCGCTAACTGGCACGAAATTTCGGCTTCGTGCCTAAATTAGTGCCCTACAGTTTACAGTGTAGAAAGTAAGCTATTAAAAATCTGGAAGCCACAGCTTGCTTGGTTTAAAAGATGTTCAAAAACGTTCTATAAGTGTATAGGCTAATGATTTTTCTCTCCTCGTGTCACTAAAACAAATTAGCGCAGATAATCAAGAACCAATTATGGACATTGATGCATGTTCACTCGTTCTACATGTATTTGTAATATAGAGACAGCAAAATTTGACTTTGGCATCACTTGTCATCAAATGAATTTGATGATCTTAAATGAAGAAATGACTACGGATATCTGAAATTTAAAAAGAACAGCCTGCAGGGAAGCACCTAAGGCAAACGTATTTCTTCATGTAGCCAGTTTATATATTCTCCCCTCTCTCATTCTTATGTGCTGAGTGTTTAGGGAGAATCGAACACCTATTTAAAATGTCGTGTACCGGTAAGTCTGACTTTTAAGATCCGAACCCTAATCTCCCTGACGCAGAGGGAGCACTACCTAAGCCATCTCAGCTCACAAGTCAATCAAGGTTGAATAACACTTTGAATGGACTTCTACTTTTACTAGAAAAATACTACAAATTCCCAGAATGGTTGTTAAAAAACCATTTTTGCGCCCCTATGTGTTTCACCATTTGGCACATGCAGAACGATTTACAGTGATTTTCATATTTTTTGACACACTTTTGATCACACGTGACCTGTAGCCTATCTGCATGATTAAACTACATGCATGTATATTAGCAGGAACAATTTTAGTTCCTTAATTTACAACATTAAGATTTCGCTTGAGACAGACAAAGTGCGAGTATGCTTATATCCATTCTATGTCCACATCAAATTGAACAGTAATGAGGGCAGAAAAATTGTGGCAAAAATTGTCGGTATTTACCAGGTGTTAAAAATCAGGGTCATTTTTACCCCCAACCCTGACCCGTGCACATAACAGAAGAGTGTTGCAACTGTGAGCAAGAAACATGCGTATGCAATATCGGTTTTCAACTGGTCTTCTATTTAATGCATATGTCAAAGAAGACTGACCAATGTATATGTAAGATGGATGCCAATGAACTTTGATGCAATTTGATGGACTCTTTCGTCAAAACGCAATCCGCCGACATATATTTTTTGAGAAAAATCATTCATTAGTCGGAAAGAAAATCCATTTCATTACGAAATATGTGTAACATGAAATAAAATTCGGCAACATCGAGAAAGATCTGACTCTCATAAGTCGTAAAAGAGTCGAAGGCGTTCATTACAGACCCTTTCACAAGTTTTGGAAACATTCTCTTGGAGTTAATTTGTTGCTAGAAAAGCGCGTCATCGTAGTGTCGGCTAATATTGGTTTCTATAATACATAATTTTTATCTTTAGTGCTACTGATGTTTATTCAGTAATATCAAAACTACCATCTTCATATCAATGAAGGCAACAAGAAATTCATGCGGCATTTCAAAATTTTGATTGAATCAATGCATGCGTTTTGTTGAATGGGTGCATTCTACTTCCTCCCATTTTTAAGAAGCCTGTGTGATGTTATGTTTTGTCAGTGTGCATCGACAATGCTACTTGTCGAATTAGTGGATGCACCAATAGTGATCAAATTAATCAGAGTACTTCGCATTACCTGCACTTCGCTATCGCTCCTTGAATCACAAACAATATGTTTATCCAATTTATTATAAATGCAAAAACTTTAAATGCAAAATACGGTAATTGTCATGTTGAGAAAACCTCGCTTCTTGCTGTGTCAAAAATATCACATTTTTGAGCAATTTTTCGACTGTAGTGATAGATTTGCAATGTAATTTGAAATGTCTGACCGTCATCTTCAGCTACATTATGCAGATAGAATCTACTTGTGCAAAGCACGATAATTCGCTGCAATATGGTGCGGCAATGCTCTCAACAACCATTTCAAAGATACTTGTATTATAGTATATAATTTTTTAACAATATTTCAACAAATCTATTTTTTCCACTTATCGCAGGTGTCACATTCGCGAAATGAATGAATCACGTACCTTGCCAAAGGTTGAATTTGAAATTCAAATTTTATGCGCAAAATTTTCTATGTGTGCCAATTAACTACTGCAATCCAATAAGTGACTTCAACTGTTGCTGCATTTTTCACACATTAGTGTTTGATTGGGTCACATAAGCACATTGGTCCTCGGTGGTCCACATGTGTGGATGCAGCGTGAAAATCTCTTCGTGCATTCACGTCAACATCATGACATAGAATTTCCAGAGGAGGTGACAAAATCCAGGCCTAGGCCAGTTATCGTCTTATGCAGTGACATGCCAAATACAGTTGACTCCATACAGTAAGTGGCTGACTCAGGTGATTAAATGAGCAGATTATGCCACAAGATGCGCAACCAGGCGGTGGCGAGTTTGCATTTCCCAAGTTTATTGTACGTTGAAGGAATAAACCTCTCACGAAGCTTGCTACAGCGAATGGACAACAATGCGTGACAAATCATTTGTAAAGGAATTGGCAAGATTGCATGAGATCATTGTCTCAAAGATTGGGCAGTCAAAGCGGAAGGCCTATGGACAATACATTGACTGAATGTAGTCAAAGCAATGTATCGGATAGGCTCAATTGCAGCCGGGAGAAACATTTGAATTCCTCATTGAACAGCAAAGTCAGGACGAAAGTAAAGCTGCTAAAAATGTGTCGTTTTTTCATTCCTACAATGCGGACATGCAAAACACTCCTAAAAGGGAATTAGCGGAGAAGGTAGCTGCGCTCGAATTGGGTATGGCGAGGATTAACTTTCCAATTGACAAGACTATAACTTTTCTCAAAATTAGAAACAATTAAAACTTCACAATGAATATGCCATTATGTGTATTATTCTGCATGCATTTACACGTAGCCTATATAAGCCTACTCGATCCCGTGAAATATGAAGGAAATTCAAATGGAAATTTTGTTTGGTTGCAATATCCATGGAATATTCCGAGATATTTCCACACATTTTCCGTGCGACATCTTCTTTGGTTATGGAGTTGTTTTACGCTACAGCCCTGCAGTCTTATTTGCTAGGACAATAGTCCTCATATTCCACGACGTCCTGTATGCTTTACATCTTAACATCACTGCTTTCATAGAGATGCGTCAGAGAATCACGTTATAATCGCTTGTGTCAACGGGAATGCTATTTTTAGAAGCAGCTTATTAATCAAAGAACACGTGGAGGTAACGTCACTGCTGCGATGGATTAGAGAGTTCTGGATAAATTCCGTAATTCATTTCTGTGGAACGTATCCATCACGAGACAGGCCTCGAAATACGTGTCTGCAACGTACTATTTCTCCGCCAGTATATAAAGAAAGAATTGAGATTCAGCATGAATATTCTGAAGCATTCTATAGTTTATCAACATCATGAGCAACATCACCGTCAAAGCATATTTCTTTCCTAATGAAATTCGAAGGTTGTCTGTCGATGCATCGGCTTGCTCCAGCTTCGATTTCATGCGGCAAAGGTTGTGTAGCACTTTCAATTTGGCACCTGAGGAGCCGATCAGGGTTGCATGGAAAGGTGAGAGGAAATAATGATAATGATCAAAACTGAGTTACTTGCATCAATGAAGAGTTTATTTTCTTTATGTTCCTTAATTAAGAGGTTTTAGTCTAACTTTAATCACAATTTTCGAAAACCTGATTATTGCATCTATTTCCAATCAACTTATTTGATTAGACAGGTGTTCGATACGTTATGTGGCGTAATTCATTAATGTTGGCTTCGACATTAGGGTTAGACACCTCAAGTGTGTAGCGCCCTACAATGAACATTAACTACAATGAAGACACGTGTGTAACATTAGAAAGTACTAATCGCAACTTTAACTAATAATCCAGAAGATTTCTGCAATCAAACCTTTCTTCATTTTAATTTTCATTAATTTTTTGAAAATATAACGTAGGTGAACCAATTAAGGACTCCTACTTTAAGTATCTCCTCTAGTTTCATTGAGTGCAATTGTTGAAGTTCAACTAGAATATCTCAAATTTTGTTGTGTCATCAGTTCTATAAAATCGAATTTTTAGTGTTGTAGCATTTTCGATTTAAAATTTTGCATCATCCTGGGCCTCTTGTCAATGTCTGTGTACCGGCAGGTGCCAAATGAGGTTCATGTGCTCATAGTATTTAGTTATAGGTTCAATTAAAGACTCAGAAGCTACATCTTTTTGATTATTAATGTTAATACTCATGTTAATAAAGGTTTGACTATCACTTTCTCTTATTGACTTTTGTTATTATTGCATATTTCATTATTCGAGCATTTTCTATCGTTCTTTTTTCAATTGAAAAACGTAAAATAGGCTTATGTCGCGCCAACCTCAAAACCGTTTCGATCTGCGAAACAAATCACCTGTAATGTCTATATAGGCCTGACATCTCATTTGTAAGTTTGCTAAGTTGAATGTTCATGTCATGCAACTTATATTGACTGGCAGACACTCTTTCTCTTGTATGCATATTCTTTCTGAACACGCGCATAGCCAGGATAAATAAAGTAGGATTGCTGGTTCTGGTTGACTTGTGTTGATCTACTCTTACTTTGAATAAAAATTTGCGCAACAGGAATATCATCAGGATTTTCTTAATAACAATATTATATTCAACATACTCATCAATTACTGGGATCCAAATTATAGTTCTAAAATATAACGCACTAAAAATCATGTATGAAAACACTGTTTGAAAAGCATGCTTACATCCACGGCTATGAAAAAATGATAGAAACACAAACTAAAAACAGGCATAACAATGTTTTACAAGCATGCTAAATTATTACAGAGTACAAAACTCACTTTAAAAGTGTGAATGAATGCAATATCTTGTTGAAATAATGTACAAAAAAGACCATTGAATCAACTTGACCATAACTAGCTTGTTTCTGTCGATGGCTCATATTATGAATATTGTAACATCAGAAAACATAAATGAATCGGAGGCCGTTATTCATGTTCATCCATCAGTTGAGCAATAGACTAAAATTCAATAGTTTTATTCAATTGTGGTGAATATACTTCATTGGCTGCAAAAAAGTAATGCATTATTACGAAGTACACCGATGAAGTATAGGCCCTAATAGCAGCAAAGAAAATGTCGTGTTTGTTATTTTGCATGCAATGCAACGCATAGCCATGGCACTGTTTCTGGTGATAAAAAAACAAATGCAAGCATAAAGAAGAGATGAATTGATTTCCTATGAGTAAGACATAGCTGCTCCCTGTCTTGCTGCACCCATTTTTAATGACTATCGCTATAATATTTTGGATAATATAAATAGATAGTTTTCACCAAAATTAAGTATGAATCGGAGAAATACAAATATTGATTTCCGTCAACATTGCTTGATTATAGCTTCATTACTAATGGTCATTCAAAGCATAAAAAATTAAAGCTAGGCTTTATTATGAGCATAGGATAAGGCTATTCAATCTCACTAAAGAATTGCTTTAAGCTATCTAGAAATTGCTTGTCACACATTTTCCCATTCCACTACTTTAAAATGTTCTTAAGTTCTTAATAAATCTCATTACATTCTTTCACGTGTCAAACGTTTGGCCTTAATATGCAACACGCATTTCAACGGTCATCGATCTATGATCCCAAATCTCCGATCTCAATGTAAATATTACCTGCAAACTTTTTGACTTTCTATGTGGCTCTTGTTTTGTAATAATAATAAAAATGTTTTTGAATTTACCTGTTGATCTAATTTCTTCTCATATTAATATCTAATGAGAAAGATTGGAACTTGACAAATTGCAATGGCAATGGCAAAATGCCACAGCAATCCAGAAAGTGGCGTGAATGCTGTCCACGGGTGGCGATATTTCATTTTATCGTCGAGCTCCACTGTTTACATTGAAAATATTATCGTTGAGAAAATCGGTCTGATGTAAGCAGTAGCTATGTTACACATGCACAGCGATTTTATCTCAATTTATCGCTACAGTAATCGTTATCGGTCTAGTGTGAACGCGCCTTAACACTTAACCAAATTACGGGAGATTATTTTTACGCAGCCAAAAATGCTTCTGGCTAAACAAGACTCCTGCTTTCAGGGTAAAACATGTGCTACCTACACTCGTGTCCAACTCCACTAGTTTACAAGAATCGTCAAATTTCAAATATTGATGACAATCGGCTGAATACAATTGGCTCTATGAAAACTAAAAGTTTCATGAGGCATATTCTATGAATACATCATGATTTTCCAAGTTGAAATGACTGCTTGATGTGACTCACTCATCTCAATACATTTTGCCTCTTTGTAGATTCCGAAGGAGACCTCATCACAATTTCCAGCAATGAGGAGATGATCGATGCCGTAAACAGCCGTGTTGACGATCTCCTTCGTCTGTACCTGACCTCTCAGAACACATCTCAACAACCACCTCCATACGATGCTACTTGCCCTCCTTGGGCAGCTGCAATGCGACCAGGGATGCATCCATTCATGGGAATGCGTCCTTGGGGATGCAAGAAGTGGGGCAAGCGATGGAGAAAGCATTATCAGCACCCATGCGAGCAGCCTCAAGAAACCAGCGAAGCTGATCAGCAACAATTTCTGTTGCAGCTTGGAGAAGTCATGAGCAATCTCATGCGACCGTTTGGAGTTGATGTGAGCGTCATTCCATCGCCTTCCGAACAAACCAAAGCATCAGATGATGGAGACAAACAAGAAAGTGATGTCACCAAAGTGAACGACAAAGAACAACAACCTCAGAGCTCTCAAAAAGCCGATATGGACACTTCAGAGACCTGCATTCCTCCACATGTTGCACAAGCACGAGAGTTGATGCTCCGCATGGGCTTCAAGGATGATGGAGGATGGCTGACTGGATTATTGTCCGTTATGGACGGAGATATCGGAAAGGCGCTCGATGCCATCAAAGTGAAATCAGCATAGATGACAATTCAACTGAATTGACTGTCACAGATATTGCATTCAGTGTATTATGTAGACATGTGCTGCTATTGTACCGGTACATGTAGACTGTATCTCTCATTGTTTATGAAGCTGTTTTGTATCATGAGTTAATTAAAGCTTGTACATTCCAAACTATGGGGACTTTTCATTTTTAATCATAAGTATTCATGCATCTTCGTGTAATTTATGGTCTACTAGCTTGTATACTTATTTTGCACCAAATAAATCATATATCTTATCTTCTACTGCTTTTTAAGGTAGTTCTAAAACGAGGTCAAATAGTGTCATGAATTCAAAGTGGAAAATCATGACTTAAAACCATGACGATTTAGCAGAGCTTCTGAATCATGCCATACTCCCTACCCAGGCTGATAGTTGTCCAAACTAAATGCTTCATCAGCCAATGTCCTCGGGATCTTGTGATATAGTCATCCTTTAGGTCATTTAGTGAAGCATTCATCTCCATCCAGTAAGAAGCATGCTCTTTCTTATTTGGTGCTTCACCACCAGGATATCTTGTTTCCTGATGTTTCTTTATGGCTTCGAAAGTTCAATAATATTAGATGTTATGAATCAGTCACGACCGGAAATGCTTGCATGCATCGGAGATTATCAGAAAACGTATAAACTTACAAATATGTGGTTATCAAAACTATAAGGTCGTTTATAAGTAGACATTCAGGTATTTTGCAAAATGGGAGACCAATCGCAGTCAACAGTTGACTGCAAGAGAATGGAATGTCATTTATCCTTCGTTTTCATGATCGAAAATAAATAGACACATGCATTTATTCATACATTTGGCATGATGATGCATATCTATTTATTTTAGAATTTGGCAAATTCGTTCACACAGAAAGAATCAACAAACAGCATGTTAATTGCTGTCTCTGACGTGCTATAACTTGATAAGGAAATCATACATTGCGAAATCACAAATATTACATCTCTGCGTACTAAGTATAGCTGCTCATCACTTCCTATATTGGGATATCTTGCATTCCAGCAAAAAATTGAGAAAAAGGTTGTCACGTGAAAATAAAAAAGAAAACCTAGCACAGTTAAGGACAAATTTAATAAAAATTCAAATTAATCAATTGTCAACTGGCAAGACGGAATTTGACCTGACCGACAGTTCAGTGGTTCGACTTTTAAGTGGTTTGGCTTTGTAAGGCAGTATCTTGTCAGCCAGTCAATCAGGACAAGATGTGAAATAAAGAGAAGAAATAAAATAGATAGAAATTGCACCTATTTGAGTCGATTTTGGTTGAATGATATGCAATACTTAGACTTTTTTAGACTATTATACATGGCAACCGTGTGGATCAGATGAGTTCCATTTATATATATATACGCATGTATATTTACTTATGTATATTCGCATGCCAAACATACAAAATCAAAGTTCAAGTTTTAGCTCTTGGAGCCAATTTCTAACATGAATATTGGGATCGCCAAGGAGACGAAGGTCACCCACCAGGAAACCTTGAGACTTCACATTGCGATCTGATGATGCTCTACTGTTTGAGCTAGATAACCACAGGTACAATAATTTCCATTTATTGCTGTATGTTCATTGATTAAATAAGCAAATTAGACTGGGAAACAATCGGTAATGAGAAGAAAAAACATTGAATTACAGCAAGCAAAAGACAAGAATGATTCCAATAAACATTGGAAATTATTAACTACCAGATCATCTAGGCAAACGACTTCTAATGTCTTGCGAGGAGACGATTATTTCTAAGATGGCATTTTAAAAATGGATTCAATATACAATATCAAATAATGAAACAAAAGTAATACCCGACCTTCCAGAGTAAATGGGCCATTCATTGACTCTCATATTTCCATTTCCGATATTATACAGGCAATAAGAAACACAAAAAGTTTAATATCAAGTGGACCAGATAAATTCGTATACACAGTGCTAAAAGAATGTGAAAGACAAAGTACTATTAGAACATTTTTGTTAAAATTGTTGAAGGTAATGATATGCCATGGATAAATAAGTGGTTGATACCAATTTATAAAAGAAGTGACATCAATAACGTGAATTCATATAGATGCATCACGTTATCATCATGCAATGAAAAAAATTTACCTCAATATTGAATAATCGCTTAAATCAATGCATAGATATCAATAATGTTATTCACCCATGTCAAATCAGATTTCGAAGAGGAAATTCGATATTGAAGGAATTTCATTTTGGAATTGGAAGACTTTTCATATTGAAGGAAATTATGCAAATTTATAAAAACCAGAAAAAGTATATTTGCTTCAATAATTTATCGAAGCCCTTCGGATCCTTATCTAAAACAATATTGATGCGAAAACTAAATTGCTTGTTAACTGATAAGAAAATCTTGAATATTATGATTAAATCAATAAATTTAAATCAGTTTCAAGAACTGTTCAGGGAGATTTTACACGAATGAAACTTGAGCCTTTCGAATTAAAAA